>JACEVL010000137.1:317500-467500 GCA_020284085.1 Aporrectodea caliginosa | reverse complement strand
CAAAAATAACAACGCTGATTAGCTTCGAGAAATACAATGTTTAGCTAAAATGCAACTTTAACGGTATTCGTAACGAATTATGGAGTTTATGATTAATTACAAGTCTGCGTCATGCCACAAGAGACTTGAGGATGACCACAGTCCAGTCTCATATTGACAGAAATAAGGACCACACTGTTAGCACTCATAACAAGCGTAGGCCTAATATTATGCAGTCTAAGCGTTCGCATGTCGTGTCAGACTATACTTCTTGACGAATTATTTAGAAAACACGGTACGTATGTGATATGGCTTTACAGTGGTAATAGTGTAAAGTCTCGGTCAAGGCAACTTTCAATGAAAATTCTGTTCTGTTGTTAAAAACACTGAGGTTGGTAACTTTTTATATGCAAGTTATCAACATAGTTAAGTGATGTTTTTTTATATACTTTGGTAGCCTACAGGCCACTTAGGTCACTTAAAGTAAGGTTGCTTGTTTATTACACTTCTTTTGAAACATTAGTCCTTGGTAGCATTTAGTGCTATGTCACATATTATGGTATTCTATGAATCGGTGTACTGTATCACAACATGGCTGGTTTGATTTTCACTTTAGTATTTGCCGTATTTCATAATTTGACATTATGTGTGGATATAGTATAAGTGGCACTGTCATTTAAAATTCTAAATGTCATTTAAATACCCATTATTTAATATTATTATTATTATTATTATTATTATTATTATTATTATTATTATTATTATTAGACTGTTATTTATAGCGCGCCTAAACAAAATTGGAATCTTGCACAAAAGCGCGTAACAGAAAAATCAATCATAGTAAATCTTAAACAGATGTGTTTTAAGGTTAGTTTTGAAAATCGATAAAGTGGAGGATTTGCGGATAAAGACAGGGAGTTTGTTCCATTCAGCCGGGCCGGCTAGAGCAAATGCCCTGTTACCAAGTTTTTTGAGTGATCTTGTCACAACAAAATCACCTTGAGACGATGAACGTAGCCCTCGTCTGGATTGGAGAGAGGAACAGGGTGTAACAAGTGAAGGGACCTCAGATGCTGACATATCCTATATAACGCAGTCTTTATTATAGTTGGACATTGTCTGAACTTCGATAGGATATGTCAGCATCTGCGGTCCCCCACCATACCATGGTCAAAGTTTGTGTGCAGTTTATGTATGTATTCGTGCCATTTTTGTACTCTTAAGTAAGTAAGTACGTGCTTTATTGAACTGCCTGCAAACGCACTGCGGGAACATCGGATAAGAACAATCTAAGAGTATTAAATCACCAAATCACAGAAATCACAAAAATCACGAAAAAATCATAATATACAATAAAACATACATCTATGGATTATTATACACTGTGTCCCGATGAAAAGTGGACCCCTAGAAAACTGTCATAACTCTGTCAAATCTTTTAGCATTTGACTGAAATTTTAAAAACGGCAACAGTAGCCATATCGCCACCAAATCCCAACGCCGTTTGGAAATGTTGGTGAATTTGTCACTTTTATGAACGTTTGAGATGCAGCACTGAAATAAGAAAGTTTCCAACATACAAGAACCACAAGAAGTTGAAGTTCAGCTACATCTGGATGACCTAGTGTTCAAAATGTCCTCCTTGTTCACGGACACACGACCGTAGACGTGGACGCCACTGTTTGATGGCCCGGTCGATGATCACGTGGTTAAACAACTACCACTCTTCAATCAGACGAGATCAGGTGATCGACGTCACGAATGCGGGATCGCGTTTATGCGGCGGCTGGAACGTGCAAGAAACAGGTGCCTGCTGAACGTCTCCTCAAGAGTGGCAGTTGTTTGACCACGTGATCATCGACCGGGCCATCAAACAGTGGCGTCCACGTCTACGGTCGTGTGTCCGTGAACAAGGAGGACATTTTGAACACCAGATGTAGCTGAACTTCACCTTCTTGTGGCTCTTGCATGTTGGAAACTTCCTTTTTTCAGTGCTGCATCTCAAACGTTCATAAAAGTGACAAATTCACCAACATTTCCAAACGGCGATAGGATTTGGTGGTGATATGGCTACTGTTGTTGTATTTAAAATTTCAGGCAAATGTTAAAAATTTTGACCGAGTTATGACACCTTTTCTAGGGGTCCACTTTTCATCGGGACACAGTGTATATATATATATTAGATTATTACATATTATTATATATGAGAGTAAGGTTAAAGTAAGAAAAAAGGGCAGCAATAAAACCAATTGAATAACATACGCGTAATAAAGCCACATCGGGTTAATGCGTCGGCATGTGGGATCTCACGGTTATGTAAACGAGGTTTGACGTTTCCCTGTAATGTAATGTAAATCTCCCAAATTTTGCAGCACCACACAAACGCCACATCAGGGAGACCAGCTTATTCACTGGCAGTGGTATGTCGAATGAAATCCACAATATCCAGGTTGTTTTGTACGTTCCCGTGCCAGGTCAGAATCTGGGAGGAGACAACATGGTGCTATGAAGTGGTAATCGATGATGGTGGTTAAGTGGTGGACTGGTGGCGCAAGAGGAGAATCCATCGATGTATATTAGGTGGACACGGCGTAAACTTTTCAAAATGAAGCCTAGCCTGAGACTTCACGCAGGGCAAGAGCGTAGCGCTAATAATAATCATATCATTGACGTATATTGGGTGGACACAGCACCTATTATGTTAATGAGCTCTGCCTGACGTGGCACCTATTATGTTATTACGTCACACAGGACAGAAGTAGTAGGAGCAGGCTTCACTTCACAGTACAACGTAAGCTGTGCTATGCTATATCCACCTAATATACGTCGATGGTATAATCAGGATAGGATAGCTAGAAGAGTTTGGTTTCAGTCATGAGTGGAAAGCAGCAGAGGAGAGGCTAGCGCAGGAGAATGCTAGCGTAGGAGAGGCAAAATTAACAGGCAAGATAGGAGGATGAGCAAACTGGTGGAAATCCTTTGGAAGTTCATTCCAAAGAGCTGGTGCAGCATAGCCTAAGGAGCATTCACAGAATTTCAGAGAGGAGGAGACTGGAGGCTGAGATAAGGAAAGACCTGTTTAATGAGGGGCGAGTAGGTTTTCCTCCCGTGATTTGTCAACTTCTCTTCTTTGTCCCACTTTCCACTGTTGCATTTTTGTGACATTTTCATTTTGATTTTCTAATTTTTCCTTCTTATCATAGCCAGTTTTTACTTTACTGTTGGCAACCTCACTGAATCATGTCTGCTCTCAAATTTTTTGTTATGGTTCTGCTTACACAGAAAACTACTCAAAAGTGAGAAAGAATGTAAATGTTGTTCTCAGCAATGAGACCTGTTTGTGGTTGACAGTATGGAACTATGCATGCTGTATTGGGGGAGTACACTTTAGTTCCACTTGTATGTTTCCAAGAGAATTTGGAAACTCCTTTAATAGCACTGCTGAAATTATCACTACTTAAGTTATTCTCAATGCATCTTGTCTGGTAGATTACATCGCTAAACAGGTGAGTTATGTAATTTATTGTGACCTGGTCCAAGGTCACACCCAGATCATGCACAGTAATCTAGCCATGACTTTGGGCCAAGAATTGACCTTCTCAGAGTATGTGAAAAATGTATGTTGAACAAAAAAACATACTTCTACCATCTTGTTCTTGTTCTTCTTCTCCTTCATCTTCCCTTTCATCTGTTCTTTCTGCTCCTTCTCCCTCATCATCTTCTTCTTCTTCTTCTCCTCATTCTCCTTTTCCTCCTCTTCCATCTCCTCCTCATTCTCCTCATTTTCCTTCTTCTCCTCTTCTAACTCCTCCATGAGGATAAAATGTTCTAGTGTAAATGTTGGGAACAACAAGATTTCCATCAGTGGCAGAGCGTAAACTAGACCAACGAGGAACTGTCACTACCAGACTACAGAGCCTGGAGAGAGGATGACTCCAATCTGTGCTCACATTTATAATCAGTGTTGGCCAATTTATAGTTAACTCTGTGGACAAGACAGCCAGTGTAACTCTGTGGAAAAGACAGCCAATGTAACTCTGTGGAAAAGACAGCCAGTGTAACTCTGTGGAAAAGACACCCAATGTAACTCTGTGGAAAAGACAGCCAATGTAACTCTGTGGAAAAGACAGCCAATGTAACTCTGTGGACAAGACAGCCAGTGTAACTCTGTGGACAAGACAGCCAGTGTAACTCTGTGGAAAAGACAGCCAGTGTAACTCTGTGGAAAAGACAGCCAATGTAACTTTGTGGTAAAGACAGCCAATGTAACTCTGTGGAAAAGACAGCCAATGTAACTCTGTGGAAAAGACAGCCAATGTAACTTTGTGGAAAAGACAGCCAATGTAACTCTGTGGAAAAGACAGTCAATGTAACTCTGGAAAAGACAGCCAATGTAACTCTGTGGAAAAGACAGTCAATGTAACTCTGTGGAAAAGACAGTCAATGTAACTCTGTGGAAAAGACAGCCAATGTAACTCTATGGAAAAGACAGCCAATGTAACTCTATGGAAAAGACAGCCAATGTAACTCTATGGAAAAGACAGCCAATGTAACTCCTGCTGAGTGGTGTATCTAATTATTTTGCCGCTTGGGGCAAGTTATGCCATTTGCCCCTCCAATATAAATTTAAAATTTCTATGAAAAGCATCAATTTAGAGAAACAGCATGCATTGAACATTAATCTAAGACAGAATTTTATTACACCAGAGTCAAAACAACTTTTCTAGACTTGATTGCTGCAAAGTCCTTGAGAGCATTATCAAAAACTAATGCAACAATTTCTTTCTCAATGGAAAACAACACCAAGGTTTCTTAGTCTCTCTTTTGACACTGTAGACCAGTGCTTCCCAAACATTTCAGTGTCACGGACCAACAGGATTAACTTTTCAGTCTCATGAACTGGCAGGAATTTTCCCACTGCAGGAGGACCAGTGCCAAATTTATTAATTATTTATCTTTTTCGATCACCTAAATTCCTCAAATATGTATTAATGTTTATTTAAATGCATGTTTAGCCAATTCTATGACTCTATTGTCCTTTAAGTGCTAGCCTAATAAGTGTTTTTGTTATGACTTTAAAAAATATAATAGCCATTTCTTGATTCTAAAACATTTTTGCCAGTTTCTTGATTCACTTTGCAGACCAGCAACTGAGGGCTTGTGGACCGGCACCAGTCCGCAGACCACCACTTAGGGAAGCACTGCTGTAGACCACAAATAAGGTTTGATAGTTTCTTTTAGTGAAAAACATTCATAAGCTCTACTACTGATTCAGATTGCAATGTCAACAGAATCTGAAAGGCTGCTCAAGCAAGTGTCTTTTTGCCTCTGATTCCGTTGATGAAATATAGTTGAGCAGTTCAGTTGGAAAATAATCCAAACTTTCTCCATTTCATTGTGCTTTATTGAGTGATTATACCCATGTAGCTATGGTACAGTTCCAATCCATTCAAAGCTTTTGAATAGTGCTCTGCCATATTAATACATTTGGTTTCAAGTTCAATGTGCAGTTCAGAATTTTGAGGATCCATCTTGATTAGTACTTTAATACCTTATGGTTGCATTTTCATGAAAAAGTTGTGGTAATTCTGGTCTTAATTCCATCAATTCATCGCCATCTTCACCTGTAGCCACTTATTAAACTGCTGTGACATGCTGTATTTATTGTTTGGGTCATCCAAAGCTGTGAAAGAATTATTGCCTGTCAGAAAAGCTGCCATTAGCTGCATGGAACTTGCTGCAGCTGTTGCTCTTTTCTCTTACAATGCCTAAGCTGAGCTCCACTTAGTTTCTGTCACTTCATGTTTCATTAAGACAAACGATGATTATTATTATTATTATTATTATTATTTTTTTCCCCCCCGAGGTACATATGATCCCTCAGGATTGCAAAAATTAGGGGGCACGTTGTTCTGGAATGGCTAATCTTCACAGATGGATTGGTTGGTTAGAAAAGTGCTAGAAAAAGCAACTGCGTTGAAGCGCTGAATAGTCATTGATAAGCGCTGAAAAAGAAAAGTTGTCTCTCTATTGTCTCCAGAAGTTTGGGCAAGTCGGTAGCCGAGAAGGTTGATTAAAGCAAGGCCTTCTTGGTTTATTGGACCCAGCGTTTCAAAGGCCAAGGGCACAAAGCAGTAAGATGGCAAAATGGCAGTGTATTTGGTTGTTTTTCTGTCTGCTGCGATCTCAGCAGCAGCAGACAGATATTATTATTATTATTATTATTATTGTTATTATTATTATTATTATTATTATTATTATTATTATTATTATTATTATTATTATTATTATCATTATCATTATCATCATCATTATTATTATTATTATTATAAATTTAATGTAACTGGAAGGGCTACCCCTCTTCCACCTCGATCTTATGGTCAACAAAAGAACCGGCGAAGGCCACAGCGTTAAAGCGCTGAATTGTCAACGAAAGTCTTTGAAAGAGAAAGGTCGTCTCTCTGACTTCTTCTGTCGCCTGTGTCAGGTGACGGCCCAACGCTGTGATCTTATTATTATTATTATTATTATTTTTATTATTATTATTATTATTATTATTATTATGCCAACAAACTTATGTACAGACTGATTAAAAGTAACTGTTTTCAATATTTATTATTTATTATTATTATTATTATTATTATTATTATTATTATTATTATTATTATGATTATGATTAAACAGACATTTTAAAAACACACAATTAGCACAACCTCAAAATTGCTTGCAATGACCCTGAACAAAATAGCACTGTATGATAATCTAGATGAGTAAGTAATTAGGTCCATTAGAGTTTAACGACGAGAGTGTACTTAAAGCGACCAGGAAACCAATGCAGCTGGTCATTAAAGTGTTAAACAAAAAGGTTTTAAACATATTTTAAAAACTGGTTATTGGGTGATCAATTTCCTTGATGTCAGTGGGTAAGGCATTCCAGACAGTAGGACCAGAGTAGGAAAAGACCCAAGCACCAAATGTGGTGCAGATCATTGGGACTATTAGATTGTCAGAGATTGCCGAATGCAGGTAGGATCGGCTGGGGACAGCAGCGACTGGAAAGAGAGGAAGAGACCATTCCATGCTGGCCTTTGTTGACAAGTGTAGCCAGCTTATAATTGACTCTGTGGGAAAGGCAGCCAATGTAGTTGCTGCACTGTATCATTGGTACTGATACATCAGTGGAAGTCGGCCAGCAGAGCAAATCATGCGGCGACATGCACACAGTTATGTACAGAAAATTACAACACTAGATCTTACAAAATATTCGACAACTTTATGACTCAGAGCCACTGCCTATACACCATCGCCTTGGTGCACTTCTGTTAAGGGTGGCCCTGTCCTTAGGGAAAGTTTAGCAAGGCTACTGTCTAGGACATCAATACTGGGCCCAGATTTGCACTGTGTATAGCTTGTTTGAACTCAGGCTGCAACAACTCTGAGTCACATATTCATTATGGGCCAGGGTCGATGCCATTTATGCATCATAATTCTTTCCAGTAATTAATCAGCTATGATCCATTTTGAAATGCTGCAGCTTGAATGATCAGAATTATGCACAGGTTTCGGTATATCCCTGTACAGTATATCCAGTTTCTGGGGAACTGTACTGTTACCTAGATACACAGATGCTTTAAGATCCCCTTAATACTTGTGCATAATTGTCTTGAAAGCTGTCACCTGTCTGATCTCATTATGCCATATATCTTGGTCGTGTTCACCTTTGGCTTAAGATTTCTTTGCTCTGCTAGCCTGAACTTCATAGTCCAGCACAGAAGTTTGCCATCTTTCTTAAATAAGTTGCCTAGCAAAATGGTTCATGAGGTTCGTGGCCTTTTTCTGCCTCTTTTTCTGCAAGTGCTTGAAATCCATTCTGTTAGATGGTCGTTTTGTGTTGTCGGGTCAGGAGCTGTCTGTTAAGTTTGTCTGAAGTGGGGCTATATAAATTCCTGATTACAATTGCAACTACAGTTATAATTGGTTGGCTAACTGATGCTGAAGTGCAGCTGATCTCGATCTATTTCTTTTATTGTATTCTTGTCATTTGACAAAAGTACTTGACAAAGCAAAAAGCAGTGATATTGACAACATTTAATTTTCTAATTTAATGAACTTTAGTGTGTGCACATTAACTTCCCAGTAATTTTTGTTGGGCTGAAAATGTATAATGTGAATCAACTGCTAGTGCTCAGTCAAATGCAGAACAGTTTAAAAGTAATTAATAGGAGCCTGAGACCCTTAGCAGTTTGCACTGAATGATCTAAGCCAGCTCGACAATCTACTTGATTATGATTATTTCCAATCCATTGTGTTGAACTGAAGACCTTAAGGTATTTTCACTTTGTCATCTGACCTGTTCCTTTAGACTTCATGGTCCACTGAAAGCCAGTCGAAGGATATACCTGTTTGTCAGTTGGATGGATTTGTTTTTCTCGAAGGCTGCAATTTATATTCACTGCCTGCTAGCCGCCACCCACTGCTGGTAAACAGGATTCTGTGGGATTCATCCAGATTATCTGGTTACCGTGTTACTGAACCATCGAGTTTAGTAGGCTTTGGAACAGCATAAAAATGAAAACACTGCCATTTCAATTCATTTGATTCTGTTAAGTTTTATTTGCTTTCAGTGCAGCGTCAGTCTATAGGTGGGTCAGTTCTTATACTGTTATATTTTGATTGTTTATTGTAGTTGATCAGTGATGATTGTTTTATTGATTTATATGAAAAGGTTGACTGTGTTGTACATTTAGTCATTGCTTGGAAATTTTACTGACATGTATGACGATGATTATTGATGATGATCACATTTAATCATTATGGTTGAATATGAATTTCAGTCCTGATAAGTTGGGAGACGATTACTGGTGGTTGCACTAGCAGCATCGGTGATAGCTTTTGCAGCACTACCGTAGCATTGCAGAACTTCATTGACCGGACTGCATTCAGGGAGATTATAGAGTATAGAGTTGCAGTAGTCAAGTCACGTCGGAATAAGTGTTTAAGTGTTTTTAGTTATAAATGCTGAGTCAAGAGTAGAGCAAAGCTGTTGGATTCTTCTGAGATGAAGCAGGCACACCCGAGTGTTGGCAGCTATTTGACGGTTGAGGGAAAGTGTTGAGTCAAGGATGACTTGAAGATCCTGAACAGTACATGATGGAGAGAGTAGAGAGGAGGAAGTAGGGATTGAGGGTTCAGCACATAGTATGAACTTAGATGATTGGTCAAACCATATGAGCTCAAATTTGCCAAGGTTAAGGTTGAAGCGCAGAGACAGTAGGGTATAGCTGAAATCTGAATCGGTAGACTGGTTTTGCCGATTTTGGACTACCGGGAATTATCTTGAATTGGAATGTCTAACCTGCTGATTAATGAAATTTGCTTTTTCCATGGTTTCACTACAGACTATAGGAGCTATATCAATATAGACCACTATAGACCACTCCCCATCTAATTATAATTTTGACTGTGGTGTCCTTTCTTTTATTTCCCTTTATTTGAGCAGATTATAATCCAGAGGGCAGTCACAGGTCGGTTAACCTACTGCTCCCATAACTCCATGTACTGTAATTATAAATGGTCCCATTTAATCACATTTGAGACTGCAGAAGGGTCAAGTCTCTTTGATGTAATGGAATCCTTTACAATAGACCATTCACTTGGGTTGTTAAGGTCATTCCTTTTCCCAGGGCGTCACAGTTGTTACACCAGAGGAGGAGGGCTGTAACTCAACAATCCTGAACCCTTAGGCAAAGGTGTGAAATTGTGGCTGACTCTCCACTTGGAAGGATGAATTGAACCCTGGAGGAGGGAGGGAGAGAGAGAGTCAGAGAGAGACAGAGAGATCTATCATCATCATCATCATCATCATCATCATCATCATCATCATCATCACATATATTCGTTTATTAGAAGAAAAATCAAATTGACACAGCCGCAACTTAAACAAGCAATGTGCATTATGCGACAGATTCTGAGGCGGCTAGCAACCCCATTGTGGACCAGATCTGCAGCCTGGGACTGAACCCCCTTAAATGGGTGATCGGTCTTTGATATTCGTCTACTTGGTCAGATTACAACATTTATTACTAATCGGACAATACAGAAAATAAGAAACGATAACTGAAGACAAATCTGGTAGACAAAGTCATTCAACTAAGACTCCGATGGTGTGGACATGTATGAAGAATGTCAGTTGACAGAATCCGACACAATGCACTGCATGCAAGATTCAAACGATAAAGAATCAAAGGCAGACCAAGACTATGCTGTATAGATAATACAAATGAGGACCTAACATCGCTTGGACTAACTCATAAGGGGAGCAATGGACTTGACAAATGACCAAGGACAATAGAGATAATTTATTCATAGTTTCATACCCATGGTGCCAAATGGCTGGCATCGGAACCGAAGATGATGATGAATCAGTGACATTTGAATGAGGTGAGATTTATGTACCAGATGTCAATACTTGGTCAGTTGTTAAAGTGAGGGGAGACAAGCAGATTGTGTTGAGGAATGAGGAGGCATTTGCCTACAACTGCTTTGATCACTTTGCTTGGCAGTTTTGACTACAGCGATGTTAATGACCAAAAATTCCATGCTGGGAAACAAACCAAATAAAGGAATGCTGAAGTTGTTTTTAATTTCAGACAAATCATTTTAAATAAAATGAGTTTACTGGTCATTCTTGTGAATTATGATCAGTATTACTGGAATGTTACCATATTCACTGCTAGAAGGCCAGTGACTGGGTGCAAGTGAGTAATCAAATCAATTGGATTAGTTCCTTCAAAAGATTTCATCGCTCATGTACTGATTCATCATTTTCCAACTTTCCCAGTTAGTTGAATTTCCATTTATTTGGGTTCTGTTTGCCCTCAACCTATTGTGTTTTTCAGCATTTAAAGATCAGAGTTGGACATCACTTACCTGACTTGTGGGGCATTTTGCCAGACGAAATATTTGATTAATGCTGGGTACAAGGGAGTGTAATGCATTTCTACAAGAGCTTGGTTTGCTAGTTTATACGCTGATAGGTCTTGGTCTTCAGCCAAAACAGTTCAGTTTCCGTTGCAGACCATCTGGCCAGCAGAATGTCTTCCGACAACACAAACATCTGTGCTAACGGCTGTTACATGTAGCAGTATACAGACACATCGACTGCTGGATGTGTAGTTGTGTACACATGTTAAGAGTTCTACGCTCCTTGCCTCTGCCAGTCAATAGTAGTATACTCTAACATTTGAAATTAAAAGAAATTAAAGAAGAATTTGGAGAAAAGTTTCCCGACTTTTTTTTTATTTAATATAGACCATGTTACTCTGTAGAAGATAAATATAAGTAGAATTTAGACAAGTGAAGTGGAGCTCTAGGTGTAAGATTAAGCAATGGAAAGGCAAATGTTGCTGTGTTAATTAATGTTACAGCAGAAAAAGGTTTCACTTAAAGACTTCTGATGCTACAGGTAAAACAATGGCTAAAACCATTTTATGTGATTTGAGAAAAGAAGCAAGGCTTGAACATGTAACCTTATTGGCTGCATTTGAACATGAATACTGTAACAGAACCTCACTTAGGGAATTTCATATCTGAGGTCTTCAGTGTTGAAAAATACAGTTTATGAGACAACCAACTTAGCCTACTATTGTTTAAATTATTTAGTTGTGTGGATTTATGTATAGGACATTTTATTTATAGGTCACATTTATAACACAGTCTTAGGACATGAACTGGCATGGTCATGGGTAGAGGGCATTTGATTAATTTAATTTAGTTTATTTATCTTCATCACTTGTATAGGCATCAGTGCAGAGTACATAGGTTGAATGTCGTATAGATATTGGACATCTTGAATTGTGCACAGTTGAGTGTCATCAGTGTAAAGATGGTGTTCCAGACCTTTTTTGTCTCCGTAGCCTGTAAACATGCATTGGAGTGGTGTGCAAAGAGAAAACTAAATGGCTAATAGCAGAGCCTTGAGGGATGCCGCAGAGGAGTGGTACCAACATTGCGCCATTGATGATGACAGACTACCCGCAGGGAGTAACATGTCATTGGAACCATTTTAGCGCCAGACCAGGTACACTAAACCATTGCTCAGGGCAACGGAGCAAGATAGCATGGTCAGAGGCAGTGATATTTTCGTTAACGAAAACTAAAATTAGAAGTAAAAATAAAGGATTTCGTTAACGAAAATTAGAAGTAAAAGTAGGAATTATTTTGGCTTCAAAAACGAAATTAGGAATTAAATTATGAATTATTTGCAGAACTAAAATTATGAATGAAATTAGGAATTATTTTCAAAAGTAAAATCATTTTACTTCTTGTGGCCCTTAAGTTGAGATGAAGCAAAGGGTGAAACAGTTATTTAGAAAAAGATATGTCAGTAAGAAAAAATCTCTGGAAATGAGAGTGTTCTTGAAATTGAACAAAGAAATCTTATACGTGGCATGTAGTAATGTTAAAATACTTTTTACTGCACTGAAATTAATAATTATTTGGAAAACTAAAATAAGAAGTAAAATTAATTGAGAACTAAAATAGGAATGATAAGTAAAATTATTTGCGAAGTAAAATTAGAATTAGAACTAAAATTCAAGGACACAGAACTGAATTAAAACTGAATTAGGAATTATTTTGAGAAGCAAAATATCACTGGTCAGAGGCAGTAGATAACTAAGATAAAATGTCATTGAACATTGACAGTTAGGAAGTGCTGTCTAGGTGGAGTGAAATATGCGATATGCTGACTAGAAAAGGAGGAGTAAGGAATTTAAAAACCATTGGGACTTCGTAGACTTTTAGCAACACATTCAAGAAGCTTAGAAGTAAATTATGCTTTGAGATTGTTCAGCTGTTTGACAGAGTGTCCCCGTCCTAAGCTGGGTCTTAAAGTGAAGGAAAGACTATTGCATGGGACGAACATGATGGGAAGGATCCCCTCAGCAAGGAACCGATTTAGTAGTGCCAAGATGGTGATACCAGGCGCCTCAAAGCAGCTGTTGGAAAGGAGAGTAGGCACTGCATGTAGCAGGCACTGTTTGTCAGGAGATGAGAAAACAAGTGACTGAATTTCACCCAAAGTTGCAGGAGTAAAGGAATCAAGAGTTGGGGGGGGGGGGGTTAAAAAACCTCATGCTAGTGGAATACTAGAGAATTTCAGCCTGATGTGGGATATCTTATGACCAGAGAAGTTAATGAAAGCAGCAGCCACAGCAAATGCAGAGAATGTATTGGGTAGGGCATTAACTGTTAATTAACGTTAATTAATTGATGATTAGTATTATCTGTTAATGTTAACGGGTCATACAGTGTGATATCATAAAGGATAGTCAACTTGCATTTACAAGAGTATGACATAACAAAGGACAGTCATCATCAATTTTACAAGAGTGCAGTATAATACTATTGGTAATTAATAGTCTTGTTAGCAGGCACCTGGGGTTCAAGCATCTGTTCTTGGGTGACCACTAGGTCTGTGAATCCAGTTCTCTTTGCAAATTCTGTAGGAAAGTTTAACTTAGATGCATGCTAGATACCGCTACAAGTTTACAACAATATAATAATACACAGGAATTTTGTTTTCTGTTCGGTTTAAGCGAATATGTTAATTCCAACAGTTAGCAGCCTAACATAATAATAAATAATAATGCATGTTCACGTATACTGTAGGTGTGCTTCATTTGCTGCTGGTAAGTCATGAAGCCATAACACATTTCTGGTTGGCATTTACTGTAGCTAGTTAAAATGAAAATTTTACTCTGGTGCTGTGTCGTCCATCTTAACTGATTAGAACATGCTCTGTTTAAATTAAAATGAACGAATGAATCATAAAGTTAGCTTTAAAAAGTTTGCGCTTCATATGCAGTGCTAAATACAGTTTCTTTGTATGTTCGGTGTCTTTGGTAATTTGGGTGGGATTTTCAATAGTGCTGTAGTACAATGGCATCAAAGACGAAGAGCAATCCCTTAAGCAAGCTGTGAGGCAACCATGGGCATGAAGTGTTAGCGACTTCATTTTCTTAGCCTCGGCATATGAGGGCGGGTGGCCAATCCTCTCCCTCACCATCTCATCTTCCTACCGACAGTGTACAGTCATTATAGCTGAGTTGGCTAGGGGGTGCCGGTGGAACAGTAATCTCAAACCAAATTTTCTGCCCTGGCATTGTATAAATATTAAATTATTATTTTTATTATTATTGATTAATTGCTTCTATCATACTGGTGTCTAATACACAAGTCATAAACTGATGGCAGACGAAACCAAGCGATAAATCAGGTCAATATCCAGAAGACGGTCTAATAAACAGAGGACTCAGCCTATGGAGAATAAGCAAATGGAAAACGATAAGTCTTACGTTGAGAACAACGTGACATATAAGCGAGCAGAATGAACAGATACATGGAGAGAATTCCAAAATCTAGGTCCAGAAACTGAAAAGCTTGTGCACCAATAATTGCAGTTATAGTGTTGAGTATGACCATAGAATGGCAATCAGATGACCTAGTTGGATAATGATAAGTCTGGGGAAAAGGACCGATTTAAGAGTTAAATGTTTTTTAAAATAACTTATGAGCCCCAATTTGGTTGGTGGACATCACTGATGCCTTCCTTTGGAGGAGGCATTTCTAAATGCATATATGGGACTTGTGCATGGCTTCGAGAGTACAGAAGAATGGCCTACACCGGGATTCTGTCTTCTTTCTAAGTCTCATCAGTAATTACATTAATGACCTTCCCCCAAATGCAGTTGTTCAAATTCATCTAAGGAATGACTTGTGTCTCAGTTCTCATAGTCGCTCTTTCATGGCAGTTGAGGAGATGGTGAACTGAGACATGGAGATCATCGCTGAGCATTGTAAGAAATGGAGACTTCAGCCAGGCATGTCCAAAAGCATGTTCAAGTGTCTTTCATCTGTTCCACACTGCAAAGGCCAAGCACAACTTAAATATCAAACTCAAAGGCCAACGCATCGACCATGAGAAGGCGCCTATATATCTAAGCGTGACTCTGGTCACTTATTAACCATTAGCACTTGAAGAAGACTGCAGCAAAGATCAGCACTCGAAACAACCTGCTGAACAAACTCACTGGCGCTTGACCTGGGGTGCTTGTGCTTTCTTTTGTTTTGCCATCAGCAGCAGATTATATTTGCTCCGGCATGGGGTAACTTGTCCTGTCCCATGTACTGCTAGTTGATGTCCATCTCCATGTGTCCATGCACATTGTCTCAGGAAATAGCTCCCAACCCAGCTTCCATGGCTGCCGGTCCTCCGAGCAATATATTGGACACCTCATCTATGTCAAAAGGAGGGTACTGGAAGACCACCACTCTATCACTTTTCACCCACTGGGACACCTTTCCTTGATACACCCAGTTTGAGTGGACATGCCAGCTGGGGACTTTACAGCTATTTTGGCATGAAGGGATGAGTGGGTACTGGGTAGTAGGGTGATGCTGAGCCGTCTGTCTGTCCTGCAGAATTCAGTTTGCCTGGATGACTTTGGTCTGCACTAAACGGACTTAGGATGGGCCACAGTTGTGCATGAAACCTTATGAAATGGGGAAACCTGTCACATAGCTGTGGTGCAGTGCAGACTATGGCACACATTGTGGTGTCTGTCCACAAACTCGTTTTAGTAGTGTACTACTGTCTGTCTCTTCATGTCCCTAATGATGACACTTGCAGAGCTCTGGCTGGTCATGAACTGCATATGCTGGAAGAAGAAGAAGTCCCAGTTTGAAACAAATCCTCTGCTGAATAGGAAGCCAATGCAAAGATTTAAACAAACTGGATATATGTTGTCATATTAGTTATGGCTCTAGCCAAGAATCCAGACCCGTTTGGAGTTTCAGCATGTTTGACTAAGTGGTGATACCAACACAAAACCTGTTCTGATGTCGCTGCATTTTCCGTGACCTTTTACGATTTAGAGTAATCAAGGCCATTGGAGACCAATGCGTTTGCCATAGATATCCTTAAAGACTTATGAACCTAGCACCTACTTGTGCCTGTGTAATAAATGTACATGTATGAGGACTTATATATATGAGAGACAGTACAATAAAATTGTCCAAGTTTTGAGCAGCTTCTCCAAATCAATATGTTAGTCACCCAGGTTAAGCAAATGTTGCAAATCTTTAAAAAGTGCAACCTTTTCTATTTCGACTCAATTTTACCACACGCAATTGTAATTTGTAACTACAAATTATACAGGTGATTTTGCCTTTGCTTACAAGTAAATTGATAAGATTTAAGAGCAGTTTGGATCTGTTTTCCCAGTTATGAGGAAGCACTGTAATGATTAATGAAGTAGACAAGAAATTTAGATTTCATGTATTTTTGTTGTTATTGATTTATACATGAAGCCAGCTATATGTCATTATCATTATGTTTCTGTCAAAACCAGTTCTAAAAGCTGAGTATGTATGAAAGAGCTGTAGCAGAATCAGGACTTATGGCCAAGATTTGATGAATTATTGCAGTCTATGTTGAGTTGCATCTGCATCTTGTGTGGCTAAACGGAATAGACAGCACAGATGCTGTGCATTGACTGTCTGGATCCAGCACAGCATTGCGTTGACAGAGACGACAGTTTACGCTTCAGCAGCAGCACCAGCAGCAGCAGCAGCAGCCTCCAATGATGACGACACAGGAGACTGGCTGCCATGCCTTCCTTCACATGCTCCATGGCTATTTAGGAAACATTTTGCAGTGCATTTGATGTCTGTAGCTCCGTCTCAGTGGCTTATTCCACCAGCAGCCCCAACAGCAGCAGCAGCAGCAGCTGTGGCAGCAGCAGAAACAGAGGTGCTTGTCAGTCGATGGTTGGGCTGCCAACAGACATCAGACTCCAGCTGGCTTCCTATTCTATAGACATTTATCTTCATTTCTACAATGCAATGCACATTTGTTTATCTGTTTTTCTAGGAAACACGGAAGTCTTCGGTCTGTTGCCAATCAAAAAACTCTAATACAAACTGGATCCTCAGCATCTTAAGTTGAAAAAAGGTTGCTTTGGTAACGTGCATGGCAGCCATTGGACAAAGCTGACCCCTCCCAACAGCGGCCGCATGATGATTCTTCCGCTTGACCGGGGAGAGGCTGACCCTGGCTTTCCAGGGGATGAAGAGTACTTGAAGGTTGAACAATGGCTTGACAATCACCCAGATTTTGTCCAGGATTACTTTTCTCGTAAAGCGACACGATCTCTGATCGATGGCTGGCTGTATAATCATTCTGGAGGGGGAGAGGGTTCGGGTGGAACGGGGTCGCTGCTTGGATATGACATGTCCTCAACGGGGTCCAACTCAAAGGGCAGCTCTGGGGCTAACACCCCAGTGCGCAAAATCTCTGCACAGGAGTTTGAAAAGCGTGGACAGATCCTGAAGCCGATGGTTCTTAAAGTGGATGGGATGCCTTCGTTTCTAGGAGCGGCCGCCTCGATACCTGACGCCCCTGCGTCAAAGCCCCGTCGTCGAAGGAGCGAACTGAAGGTGCTTGACGAGTGTGATCTCGTGTATGAGCTTGTGATGGATATCTGCAATGACCTTGACATGACTAGCCTCTGCCACAAGATTCTCCAGAATGTGAGCCTTCTACTCGGAGCGGACCGTTGCTCACTGTTCCTCGTCGAAGGAGAGAAGAAATCGGCTGAATTCTGTCTCTGCAGCAAGCTATTTGATGTGAACATCCGATCGACAGTTCAGGACTCGATGAGAATGTCTCAGGAAATACGCGTTCCCTGGGGAACAGGAATCGTCGGCCATGTTGCTATGACGGGAGAAGCACTTAACATTCCCAATGCCTACGAGGTCAGTCATCTTCTGACTTTCTAATATGTACATTACTGGTAATTTATGATACGTCGTGTTTAAGTTTTCTTTGGTTTTTTTAATATGTCTTATTTCTTGTGCTATTTTTGCAGTGTGATGATTTCTTCTAAGGTGAAGATGTGTTGCTAGTATGTTGTTATTGTTTTTTGACAATATTCTGAAAGATGATTGTTGTGGTTTTCATAACAGTTTGTTAGGTTTGTGCTACTAAGGGCTACTCGGAACTCTTCAGGTGTGATGACGTGCATGAGTTTGAAGAGGGCTTCTTTCAATATACCATATCCAATATGAGCAGGGGTTGTTTGCTCTGTGCATTTTCTCTGTGAAAGTTAAACTAGTTAAGCATGACCATTTCTTATCTATGGGTGTACTTTCAGATTCATTATCTATTTTATGTTTTATATGCGTTAACCCAAAAGTCTTGATTTTGCACAAATCTGCAAATGTCAGCTGTTGATGGGAATCTGTCGGTTGGTTCCACGTGTCTGTGTGAGCTCGCTGTTGGTCACTCTTCTACTTTACTGCGCATTGTTTTGCTAACTGATGTAATAGATTCGTTCGTAATGACATTTAACATCAAATAGGCTAGAGCAGAGAGAGCCTATGATTTGGTTTGCCCTGTGAGTGGCACTATATAAATGCCCAATTACAATTACCAAGGTTTGAAAACTTGATTTATTCTTATGGCTTAAATTCTTTGTAGGAAACTGAATTTTGATGCAGTTTTTTGGGTTCTGTTTAGCTGTAAACAATATAAATATATTATTTTTATATACTATTATATTAAATATTAATTATCCACTTTTTTGGATAATGTGTCTGTTTGATTACAGAAATCTTTCCTGTCTCCAAATGAAATGTAAAGTCTACTGTTATTAGTCACAGTCTACTGTGATTAGGGCTGGTACTGACTGAAAAGATTAATTGATTAATCTCCTAAATTTAACTTCGATTAAATTCAATTAATTTGGTATCTGTTGTGTAAAATATGAAAAACTGTTAAAAATGTAGTCACTGGGTCAGTTACTACTTTCTTCCTACAAAAACCTGCAATCATTCCACATGCTAAATAATGCTTAATCGATTAATTAATTGTTAAAACTTGGCAGCCCTGGTTATGATACAAATCTTTGCCTATTTATCAACAGGCCACTGGCAGTGATAGTCCTTGGAGGCCCAGACCAAGTTTTCTTAGATGTCTTCTGCTCAGTAGTTTCTGTTTTAAAGATTCTGCATAAATTTACTAATCAAAAATTTTTAATGCTACTATGAGACACTTGGTAATTGTATTGTGCACTAAGTCACTCAATATTATGAATTCAAGAAGTGAAGCAGTTTGATTTTATTTATTTTATTTTATTTCCATGTGTCTAACTGCACTTCCCACTCATTCCTACTTAGTTTTGATGTTTAGTTTTAATTAGTTAAGGTTAGTTAAGATTTTTTATGTTAATCAAGTCAACAACTGTTGTACTAAGTAAAGCATCTTTCGGTCGCCACATATTCTGTTGAAATTATGTAGAGGTGTCCCTACTTAGCGGGATCTTTGATCCCTTCAGGGCCTTCCCTTGTGGCATTCAACAATCCATACTTAAAAGTGCAATCTGATTTGTAATATCATTGTTTATTGTTGTTTGGCTACAAATAAACGATTGATTGATTGATTGATTGATTGAATCTGAATTGTGGAGATGTGGGAGTTCAGTCAGTTTACAAGTGAATCATACACTATTCTTTGACATCATATAGACTAGCACAGAGAGTACTCTGAGTAGAGGAGTGCTATATAAATATTCAATTACATTACATTACAATAGTGTATAGCACTGTTATCGTAATGTGCAAGGAATCAGGTGATGTTCAATTCAAGTGAGAATGTTGAGTCAACCTAATATTCTATGGAACATGCTGTACAACTGGTTTTATAGGCATATTGTGTTACAATTTCGTTTTTGCTTTTGCGCTGTATGATGTCTTTCTATAATAATTCACTCAGGCTACGTTTAGAGAAGCAATTAGGTCTTGATTATGTAGAAAAGAGTTGTTTAATTTGCTCTTTATTGAAAATTGACAGCTGCAATTAGGTGAGGCCATGATGTCAGCATATGTGGTAATGCTGATCAGTGTCAGATTTCATTCAATTACGTATTTTGTGTTGGTGTAGAAAAACATTTCTGAAGCACAGCAGACTTGCCTCTTAAGGACCGGTAGTCTTCATTGCTTTGATATACAAGTGTACATTCTTTCTCTATTGCATTGCAATATAGACATATCCATATAATGAAGCTTTGCTGTATATTGATTGGTTATCAAACTGCATAAAATAGATGACACACATGATGGATTGAGGGTCTAAGGAACCGGCTGTGTGGTTAGCTAGGTGAATGACTGGTTTGATGTGTGGTTGGTTTTGTAAATGGGAAGAGAAACGGATGGTTATGTGACTAGAACTGGATGGTTATGTGACTGGCTGGTCAGTTGGATAGCAGGGGGTTGAGTATCCACTCAACCCACTGCTATCCAACTGACCAGCCAGTCACATATTGGATTCGTAGTTAGCAGTTATGAGTTGGCTGATTGGTTGGCTGTACAACTGACTGGTTGGCCATTTTTTTGGTATAGAGGAGCTGGGTAAATAGCCGGCTGGCAGTTGTGCTGGTGAAGGGGGGTGGGCATGGTGGAACGAGTGAGTGACTGAGGATTGTAGGGATGCTGAGCCATAATATTTTGTGGTGGCAGAAGAGATGGAGAAACAAGACAAACTGTTGTGTGTTGTTAGCTCAGCCCTTGAAGTAATGGCGCTGTGTGGTGACCAGAGCGTTTTGATGACGTCATCTCTTCTATTGGTATAATATGTCTTCTATGAGAGTGTGGCAGCTTAAGCTGAATTAAGATGCTCGAAAAATTCGCTCGCTCAAGTGATGTGCCAACTAAGTATGTGACCACTCCTAAGTAAATCGTGTGAGTGCTTTGTTAACCAAAGTAATTTACAATAACATAATTATCACAATGATTCGCAAACTGTGTAGAATTCCTGTAAGTTGCAAAGCAGTGTAGTATGTTGCCAGTTATAGAAACGGAACCTGATGCTAAGACCGGTGCTATAGAATGACGTAGAATTACCTCAAAGACAGGTAACGGACAGGTGACAAGACAGAATACTGCTTGACGTTCTATCCTTCTGGTTCAGTTAGTAAATGCACACTGCACACCTTGCAAGAGGATGTCTTTCAAGCAGAAGTGATCCATGTTGTATAATGGCTGTTTTCGTGTTGTTAGAATTTTGCAGTTGATGATCTGTTTTAATTTTTGGGAGTAAAGAACTACATAGAAGAGAAGCAGAGAAAGCAGAGAACAGAGAAAAATGGCGTCGTTGGACATATGAACCTGCCTGAGGGCAGAGAACGTGAAGAAGAAGATCTGTTTTATGGAGAGTCTAATTATAATAATAATAATAATAATTATAATAATAGTAATAATAATTATTATTATTATTATTTATTAATTCAAACTTGTTTAACAGGAGTCGAATTTAACTGTATGACAGCCTGCAAGTCGCCCATCTGTCCTGCTGCTCATTTTACAGACTTTACACCTATGGAGTGGAAGGCTGAGTCAACCTTTATGGGGCTTGCAGTTATCAAACCTGCTTCCTTCTGATCTTTGTGCCAGTGTGTTAACATTCAACCACCTGTAGGTATGGTTTTGGGCCTAGTTATGTAGTTCTTTACTCCCAAAAATTAAAAAATCAGCGTTACCGTACTGAACAAAATGTCAAACTTTCACTGTTTATGCAAATCATCACCAATTTCAGCCAGAGAAGAGACTTCAGACTAGTGTTGTTTTCGTTAACGAAAACTAAAACGAAAACTTTCGTTAACGAAAACAAAAGGTTTTAGTTAACTAAAACTAAAACGAAAACTAGAGGAAAAACGATAACGAAATAAAAACTAAAACTAAACCAGTGAAAACTAATAATAATGAAAACTCATAACGAAAACCACAACGAAAACACATAACGAAAACCTAGCGTCTTAGGATATTAAAAGTTATTTGTATACGCGTTTTATAATCAGCACTTTGTTCGGTAATCTTCCGATCTTTGGAATTTTATAAGATGTCCAAACTAAATTTAGGTGGTAGACCTAAAACTAGTGGAGTATGTGACTATTTTAAGCATCGTTTTGAAACAGAGTGTATCGAGTGAATCATTTTTGGTGCAAAAGCTGTATGCGGGGAAAATATTGCCAGGCTCGGTGAAATAACTAAAACTAATAATAACTAAAACCCCTAGCATGTAAACTAATAATAACTAAAACTAAAACTTGGCGAAATAACTAAAACTAATAATAACTAAAACACCAAGCATGTAAAACTAATAATAACTAAAACTAAAACTCAAGGCAAAACTAAAACAACACTACTTCAGACTGATATGTGCTTGCATTGGATCACTACAAAATGTGCTTCTGAACAAACTTCTTGGGATTTTCTTTTTAACTTGAGTTGTGTTGAGGTTCTGTGCCCTTTGATAGGTTCATTTATGTATGTATGTATGTATGTATGTACGTATGTATGTATATGGCCATTTATATAGCGCCTAACAAGAAACTCACGAAGGCGCTGTGTTGATGTTAGTTAAAACAGTGCAAGGACTCTTGAACATGCTGCAGTCATTATTCAAACCAACATCATTCTCAATTTTCAATCCTCTGCTCTATTCTAGTAATTATCTCTTCCTTTCCGAGGCCAAGTGTTTCTGATTTTTAAATGGCTGTTTAATTTCTTATCATTTGGAATTGCCAAACTAACTACTAAAGCAGGTTTGCAAGAAATAAAGTAAAAATAAGCAACACTGTAGCTCATACAAATGACAGACTGCCCACATGACATATAGTCCTGGCCAAAATTGAATTGATTTCCTGCACACTTCTGTCTTGATTGATTGAATTGCTGCCCATGATTGGTTTACAAGGATATGTTGTTTATGCACTTGTCTTGAGCAGTCGATTCATCAGCAACTGTGTTGTCTTACCAAAAACACCATCAACAAAGTGACTAGTGCCATGACCCAATCGCAGTCCATCGCCTTTTCTCTTTGTCAGCGTTATGGCTGCATTACCAGCATAATGTGTTTTGTTACCATCTTTTTGTTTCTCTTCTGCCTCAGTTGCTTCATTGTCCTTACCTTCATCTCTCAATAAGTGACTTTTGGGGCTTCCACTGATGCAAGAAGCCTTGGAAATGATTTTCTCCATTTTCTTATCTTTGCCTCCTGAACAGTTTACTTGGAATGCACAGAGGTACCACAGGTGTAGCAGTTACAGCTGGCTTGCCACTTTACAGATCTTGCCCTTGTCTGTGCACAGTGATAATTGAAATGTAAGGATGTGCTGACACTGCCAGTCTATAAACTGACACTAGAGCAATACCAGAGGGAGCGTTATCATGACTATCTAGGCGTATGGCAGCACTAAGTACATCAACGAGTCAGTCGCCGGAAAAGCTTTCTCGTGCTACATATTTTGTTCCTTTCAAGTAGCTTTACAGACTTTCAGACAATTTGGAAAACAGACAGTGAATTGGAGTAGCAACTACTTTTCAGTATCACAGATACTGATCTTGTGGCTAACATGTTTTTGTATCTGCAATAAGGATGTCCTGCAGAATCAATTTTTGTATTACTAGTGAAAGCTGTTGAAACTTGTCAGAATTTGATATAGACATTGCAGTTGTTGTTGATATATAATAATAATGCATCCCTGTTTTGATGTGACCTTGAACTTATCAGATTTTCTTGGACAACTGTAATTATTTCTGTTTGAACAAACTTGCACCGATGTATACAACTAACACACGAGGAGTATATCGTAATGGAACTTTGGATGTATGTTTGTCCATGTTGAATGTGATGAATTTCCTGAAGTGTTGAGAGACTGTGTGTTCACCATGTTTAGAGTGCAGCACCTAGACTGGATGGACAAGCCATGATGGTAGCAATTGGGTCAGACACACTGACCAGTATGACCACAAGTTCCAGTGTCCAGCGACTCCAGCCCAAACACTTATGTAGGCTGTAGCACCATTCTCATAATGCATGAAGAATCAAGTGATGGTTACTTCTAAGCAATATATGGCATTTCAGATTGCAATCCATTAGACAGAGCCATGTCGTCAAGACCTGTAAGATGAGCGATGGGGTGATTTATTCAATGACTTCAGTCCTTAACTAAACAGCATTACACCGAACTCTCAGAGTGGACAGAAACTGACCACCGCATATTCCAGAGCCAAGAGTCGGCAACAGAGACAGACTGAGAACCCATCCGGTAGTGTTTGATTCCGGTCACAATACCCTTCAGAGTCATAGTGTTCAGTGAGCAAGTGTGATGCTGAGGGATGCCTTAAAACATTGCTATGCAAATGTTCCAATACATATACATCATCATCATCAATTCATCATCAGTTCCTGATGACAGCCATTTGACGGCGATGGATACGAATAAATTACCTCCACTGTCCTCGGTCATTTGTCAAGTCCATTGCTCCCTGTAGTGTCAGTCCAAGTGATGTTATGTCTTCATTTATATTGTCTATCCAGCATAGTCTTGGCCTGCCTTTGTTTCTTTTTCCTTCGATTCTTGCATGTAGTGCATTGTGTTAAATTTGGTCAACTGGCATTCTCTCTACATGTCCAAACGATGGGAGTCTTCTTTGAACGACTTTGTCTATCAGAGTTGTTTGGATACCTAATGCCCGTCTAATGTACATACATGTGGTATAATGACTCTCATTATACTTTTTCTGCCTACAAGACTCAGGCCAGCATGAATCACTTTTTTTAAAGTTTATGCATTTTAATGTGGAATTTGCTCTACAAATATTTGAATGTTTGCTGTTGCCATGTTTGCAGTCGAAATTATTATTCAAGTTCTGTGAATTTTTTAGCATTTTGGTCGGTATTTTCTTTGCCTGTTATTTTGGCATGCGTGACTGTATGAGCAGGGATGAGCATCCTGGTGCACAATCTCCAATAAGTAAGCTGTCTACAGCTGGGTATTAATTTTGATCTCAGTGGAGGAGGAGTGACGAGGGTCCTTGGAGTGACTTTGACGTCAATCACTGGCAGGTGGCAAATACCTGTTCTACATAAATAGGGAAGTTCAGTGGATATTGAGACACTGTGTCATCTGTCACCAGTGAGGGTCTGCTGGGTGGTGGTCGTGGACCAGGAACCCTGCACATAGTGTCATCTGTCAACTGGGGATAAGATTCCATTGGTTGGGTTCCGTTCATGCATGACTCTTCTTCTCTGGTGACTCTTCTTAGTTTTATCTGTGCATCGGTTTTCTTACTAACAGACTTTCTGTTCTTAATTACCTCTAACACAATGTAGACTGCCAGTGTAAGCAGTACTTTTCTGAGGTATTTAGAAGGTGCATTATTAAATATCTGACCCATCCTACAAAGTAACCAAAACTTCACCTCTCGCTGTCTCTCCACAGGTCTTTCACTCGAAACTGAAAACATTGCGTTTTGACAAATCCTATCCTGAATCCAACACTTCTCCCTGCCTACCTCGCCGTCTGAACACCAAACACCATCCACCTTAGCCGCCTGCCTGACTCTCTGGATTTTGACCCCCCGCCTATCAATTTTGTTTTGATTGAGCGCCTGTGAATAAGCAGGTTCCCGCGACTTCGCTTTTGTGGGCGCTGTAGAAGTTTCGAGTTTACGATTACGATTACAATTATTGAATGTCTAGATAAGTAATGTAATTTATTGTTGACTTTAAATGTCTCTTGAAACAGTGTGTATATGACTAAACCTTGTAGTCAGCAATACTTCAAGAGTTTGAGACTGAGTGATTCGTGACTCAGTCTGTCTTTTACTCTGTGCATTCAAACTTTTTATAGCTAACAGGAAATTTGTCCTTGTTGACTCTATGGTAGCTATGTTGTTTTTAGCCAGTTCATATGTAAGTAAACTCTTAAAAATAATTCAGAATATTGGCATGTTATATATAATTTTTCCCCCATTTTTGTTGCTCAATGATAAAAACAGAATTGATCAGTTCATGCATTTACCTCAAAGTTGATATATGCATAAAAGTTTCTTTTCAAATCAAAACCAGAAGTACGAATTTGAAAATCCATACAAAATGTCTTGAACAGAATAAAATTTAATAAACCACTTCTTAATAAACCACTTCTAATTTTTTGTTTCCTGAAGCAAGTAAAGTATAGACCTTAGAAATGAACACTTGCACTGCAGCTGTGTGATAGTCCATCAATTGGTTAGCATACTGGACTGTCTACTGAGAGTTCAGGGTTTCAAATCCCCACCACGGCAGACCTATTTGTTTCAAGATTTCTACTCCACCTGTGCTCCATTGCCAACTCATCTATAATGAGTACACTGACCAAACTCTGTTGGTGGGAAAATCATACAGAGAGGGAAAGGACTGGGTACCCACCCTCATATGCAGAGGCTAAGAAAATGAAGTAGCTAACACTTCTTACCCATGGCTGCCTCTCAGGTTAACTTAAAGGACTGCTTTTCTTCTATGACATTGCTGCGAGATAGTTTAAAAAATCCTCATTTTCATTGAATTTAATGAGAATGTTTAACTGATGTCCGCAGGGCTTACGTGTGCGTGCGTGTGTGTGTGTGTGTGTGTGTGTGCGTGCGTGTGCGTGCGTGTGTGGGTTATATTGCATGAATATTATGTTTTGTATCCATTGTGAGCCCATGCATATGATCAACGAATGGAAAGTGCCCAGGGTTATCTTAGAATGGCAATAATCAGTGTTGCAGGATATATAGGGCCATTTGCTACAGTGGATACTTAGAAATCAAATTAATTTCGACTTTATACCTGTGGATGAGAAGTGTTGTCCTTATCGGTGCTGTTGTGGTTGTGCCTGAGCTGAAGGAGAAGCTGTCATCCTTAGAAGATCCGTCCAATCAGTTGCCTGATGAATGAATAATATGAGATTAACGTGCCAGACTCAATACTTGAATCAGAGGCACTGTCAATCTCCCTAAGGGGAGGGAGAGATGGGCAGCCGAGGGTATAAGCTACCATGATCAATGGATTCACAAATAGAAAGTTTTAAGTTGCCACTTTGAAGGATGAGATTGTTGGGGTTGACCCTATAAGTAAAGGAATGTTATTCCAGACTAAGCTAAAAAAATGCCTTTCCAACAAAAGACTGACAAAGCTTCAGGGTCCAGTTGTATGAACGGTCGCAACTTTACGCCAGCCTAACGGCCAAGTCCGGCCTTGGTAGGCCGAAAATGTCAGCCGTCGGAAAACGGGGTGCATGAACCGGGCGCAAGCGCTGGCCTAACAAGTCCAGGCCCAGAATGGGCGTGGCCAAATTTAAATTGGCGTGGTAAAACCCAGCGTCAATGGTTTGTGCGATTATGGCTGGTCGCGCATGCGCACAAATATTTATAGACAACTCGAACATCGAGCAGTTGCTTTAGCGCATTTTTTATCGGAGATGATCCGTATTAAACACAAACGTTTCATCACAATATTACTATCCCGCTAAAAATAGCTAATGAAAAGATTAAGGTTGTCTTTCACAGAACACATTCAACTATTATTCAACTCGATCGTAGCTGAGAAAATTTAATGTTCCACCACGGCAAGCCGTTGCCCTTGTGACGTGGTCATTTTTAAACAGTACAATTGTGGCTGAATTCGTCACAAATTATTAACAATTCGTGAAAGTATCGTAAAGTTCATCGTCCGAGAACGAGTCGGGTGGATTTCGGCGATCCCTAAACGCTCTTTGGCGTCTAACAATTCTGTTAAACCGACGAATCGCAACAGCCGCCATCTTCAAATGCGTTCACAAAGACGGCCTAAGGACTTTACGCCTGGCTGTTTGCAGCCGTAGCGGTAGTCGGGCGCAAGCGGGTAACGATGTCTTCATGCAACCCAATTTAATTGGCAAGGCCGGCTTAGAGCCCAATCTAGTCTGGACTAGCGCTACGTCCAAAGTTGCGACCGTTCATACAACTGGGCCCAGAAGATTATGTGATCTGGGAAGGGACAAGATAGTCAATTGTGTATTGCTGAGTAGGAAGAAGCTGATGGGTGAAAGTAGTCAGTTTAAAATTGGTACACCTTGAGATAGGAGGCCAGTGAAGTTGTGAAAGAAGACCAGCAGATGAGTGTTTGCTACTAGGGCCAATGAGATTTGCTGCTAAGTACTGCACCCATTGTTGTTGCTGATTGAGAAGGCAATGTACAAGTGGGTCTCATTATTATATTAGACTGCTAACAAGAGATACCAAACTGAGATATAAATTGGTGAAACATAAGCAGAACAAGTGTTGGACCACACACAATATGCTTTGCTTTGATGGATGCCTTCCTCACTTTCATCAATAACTCTCATATGTTTGAACTTCTTCTCAATCAGTCAAAGTTGTATTTCAAGTTATAAAGTTCTTTCTCCGTTGGATTTTGTGCAATATTGAATGGTAGAGTTCTTCACAGTTTATTGTCTGACTGCAATTTTTTAATTGGTCAACATATTACTGGTATTCTGATCACTTATTGAATAGGTTTGACATTGTTAAGCCACAGACTTATAATGTCTTGTCAATCACTCAATCAGTTTAGTTTATTCCCAGTATCAAGCTGACAGGTCGCAAGTTGTTACGGGTAGCAGGTAGCAAAAATTGTCTCAGCTCTGACAGTTAGTTATTAAATGGGTTGAGATAGCAAATATTATCTCAGCTCAAACAGTTGTGGGTGGAAATCTCCGATTTGTTCCTACAGCAACAAGGCAGAGTCCTTGTTAGGAGTGACTCATATTGGGATGTGGCATGTTCTACCATCTGTGACCTCAACCATTGGCTGTTGGCTGCAGATGTCCTTTGGTATTCATCAGTCCTCATCCTTAGTGCAACCTAAACAAGGACCTCTGAACATGATGTCAACTCACTCAACTGTAAATAATAGGACTCTGTTGGTTGGGTTCTAGATGTATGTGAGGGCCCACTAATGGTAACTTTTCCATTTGTCTATTAAAGCATTATTTGCTTTCAGATGAAGTCGCTGCTCTTAGTGAACTTCAACGCCACTTAGGCTAGCAAGCTTAGCATTTTTCAGAAGTGTTTTAGAGGATGTTTCTTTATTAAGTGTCTAGATATGTACATTAATACATACATCCATACACATGTATACATTCATGTATCTATGTATATGTATCTGGCTATTCGTAAGGTACCTTTGAGGAATCTCACAAGGATGCTTATTTAAACATACCAATCTAACAGATCTAAAAAGGTTTATATTAAGATGGGTTGAAAATGTCTTGTATGCATGTATGAAAGAAAAGACATGCATACGTACATGCTTGCATACATAGTTACACACTTACATGCACACACACACACACACACACACACACACACACACACACACACACACACACACACACACACAGTATGCCATGTCCTGTAACACACTAAATGGCATCCAGTAGCATATCTTTGATCCCCATGTAGCACTGAGGAGTATATGACCCAATATTTAGGACACTGGTATGCTCCCTATATTTCAGAATTTGTTCAGCATTTTTCTCAGTAGCATATATTTTGTAAAAATGGAAGCAACATTGATAACATGGAAGGGGTTTAGGTGAATGGTTAACACTCCGGCGTGAAGAACATGAGACACGGGATCGATTCCCGCTACCCTCCCAAAGGTGTATTTATGTCAGTTTGAATCAACAAATGAAAATTATTGTCAAGGAATATATTTAGCAGAAATGTTGGAGCCACACCACTTGTCTGCCTTAGTGAGTGCTTCAACTTGTGTAAATAAATGGAGTGACCTGTCATTGTCATGTTGCATCTGAGAGGCACTGAACTCTATTAACTTGTACCTGTTTAAATAATCTTTTTCCCTTTTGAATCTGTGTATGCAATTTTACAAGGATTGTATTGCTGGACAAGCAGAAGCATCTGTGAGAGTTTATGAGGCCAGGTGGACAAGCTCCATCTATGGACGTGATGAGTTGCAGGTGTCCATGCAGTGAAGGAGAAAGCGTCTGTAAAACAAGAATTTTATGGCACTGGTAAATTCATAGATCACTTGAATGGAGATAATAAAGGATCCAATGATAGAACAAGATGCTGTTAGTCACTCAGTTCAACCACAATGACCTGCCACTACCATCGGATTATGGAAGACTCTCTGATCAAATGCATGCAACACTTCACTTCGGGAAACTGTTGGCTGTCCTCTGTTGTGTTATAAACTGTAATAACTCTGGTTATGGCTTATCACAAACGACAGGTGCAATGTGGAAATGACCTCTGAGTGCGTGTAATGACAGACGGTTGATGTGAAATTGAACAACAGAAACGGCCTTAAAATGTTGAAGCTACGTAGAAGAAAAGCTCTGCAGCTGGACTGCATCACATTTTCATATGAAGTCCAACCTTTAACTTCTTTGTTCAACTTCGGAACCGTGTGCTTCATGTGATATTGGCTGTTCACAGTGTTCAAGTCATGCAAGAAAGTAACATTAAAGCTTCATATCCCTAGTGGCATGTAGGGAAGCTGGTCAATTCCAGTTCATCAGCTCTTGAGCCAGCCTTGGAAAAGTTGTGTACATTGCTAGCCTTGCCGTTTAGTTCCCAGGGTAAGTGGCCGTTTAGTTCTCAGAGTAAGAGGGAGGGTTGTTACATGGAATGGACTCATTAGGGGTATAGTACTGCAACCTTTTGATTACTACCAATCAGCAGCTAAAGGCTGACCTAGCAGACCACTGGGTCATGTCTCACATAACAGACATAGAATGGTAGAGACCATGTCACGCAATTCAGTCAACTGGAACGATTTCTTCATTCTGTGACTTCTGATTTGCTTATGGGTATATGTAGAAATATCGTTCCTATTCATGTTCTGATGAAAGGTAAACATTTAAGAGATTCTGTAACCCTGGGGCTCAGCCAGGGTTCGGTTAATGCCAGCAAAAACCAGTTATAACCGGTGGCCGGCAACAACTTGCCAACCCTGAGCTGAGCATGCATGCTTTTTGGACTCTAAAATTCTAAATAATAATATAGTCTGATCTACAGATTTCCTTGATACTGTTTTAAAACAGTACAAAGCATCTTCAATCCCTGTATGTGAAATCAAAGCTTAAGTCATTAATACAATGAACAGGTCTGCTAATATTCGAAAGCATCCCTCTTATAAACAAGTAATATAATAATGTTGCAATAAATTTGCTTGATCTTGTCTTGTCTTCTGTAAGAACATGAGTTGTGTGTTGCTGTCATTGTGTGATTGGACCTTGTGACTTTTAATGTTTAATTAATCATGATCTCAGAGTACTTGATACACAAATGTTTGTATGGTGTGAGTACAAATATAGATTTGCAAAATGACCAGTTCTGACTATAGCTATTATGGAAATTAGGAAGCCTGCTTGCCCATCCTACCTTTCATTAATCAAAGATATAATAAGGTGGCACTCACCACTTGAGTTTAAAAAACTCTCCAGCGTTGATAGCAGCAAAGTCTTTAGGAATCTCACCGAAATTAATGGAAGCGCATACTTCATTCTCAGTGGAAAGAACAGCAAAGTTTGTTAGTCTCTGTCACCTCCTCCAGAGCTTTGCCACTGCGTTCATCCGACTGTTCATCCAGCGCATTAACCGATATGTGTATTAAGTTAAACTTAACACCACTTTGAATTAAGCATTAAGCAGAAAAGCGCATTATCCTGAGCCCACATTGTAGCTCCATGAAGGCACTAAAGTTCATTCATTTCATTCATTCATTCGGGAATTTATATTGCGTCCCTTCAAGGAAACTGCTCAGAGGCGCTCCCGACTCCAACGCGCCCCAAAAAGAACAGTTTTAAGTTTAGTGAGGAAAGTTTCAGGCAGAGTCTGAAAGTTGTCTGGAAGATTTTTAAATGTATTTATTTAAACAACTTATTAAATGTACAATAATTCAGAATTTGAGACCAGTGTATTTCTAGCTAAAAGGAACATTTTAAAATAAATATGAAAGTGTTTCTCGAAACAATGAAAAATTTGTTGCAAAATGCACCTCACTATATGAATGGATGTTGCAAAAGAATGGCTGAATGTGAGAAAGCGCAGTGCACTCATCACATTTGCTTTTATTCTGTAAGTGGGTGAAGGCCATATTGTTTGATCATAGTTTCTGCGATTTGAAGAAGCCAAGAGACAGTGACTTACTGTAGAGCTAACTGATGGTACAGTTTGATATATTTCCTCATGCAGTTAAATGAAAACTGAAGAAGTCTGTGATGACTATAATTCCGTAACATTTTTAAGTTTTACGTATATCTTGACTTCACTTACCAGGGTAACAGTGACTCGACTTACTTGTTTACCTCTATGTAATATACCGGTACATTGAAATTTCAGTTTTATAAATACATTTATGTACCAGATACAAGACCTGACAATTTTGTTGGATTGGAATTTTTAACAAAGCATAATTGCCATTTCCAATTGGGATGATCATTTCTGGTTGAAACATTTATAAGATTTACATTAAAATCCATAAAGGATTGAGAATGTGTATTAAGTTTGTGTCCATGTCTGTGTGTGTGCGCGTATGTGCGCGCGTGCGTTTGTGTGTCTGTGTGTGTGGGTATGTGCGTGTGTGTATGTGCGTGTGTGTGTGTGTGTGTGTGTGTGTGGGTATGTGCGTGTGTGTGTGCGTGTGCGTGTGCACTCGCGTGTGTGTGTGTATGTGCGTCTGTGTCTGTGTGTGTAGGTGTGTGTGTGGGCATAGGAATGAAGCAGACTGTACTTGGGAGATAATGAATGCATCCATGCCTGCATGTGTGTGGGCTTAGGAATGTAGCAGGAGATAATGATATATTTGAAAGCCAATTTTAACCTATTTTCACAGCAGACGCTCACGTAGTTGCTGCACACCATTTCTTGATGCGCCTGAGGGAAAACTGCAAAGCTTTTTATTGGTGGATCTGTGACAGCTGCAGTGCTGCACTTACTTTCGTGCATCGATGACAAGGGTGCAGTTTTCCTTAAGAGCTGGACCGTAGTAGTATCCGCTATGTCTGATGACAAGACCATAGTGTGCACAGACTGATCAGTTCCGTATCCTTTCCATGCATTAAGAAACGTCACTGTGACTGCATGCAGTTAAACAGTCAAGCGGATATTTGTACCAGTTGTTCTTGGATTGGAAGTGAGTGGGAAACCAGAATGACTGTCTTCAGTGTTGCAAAAGTTAATCAATATCATCAGTTCTGAACAGCTGGAAGTATGATGAACAGAATACTGCAAATAGTTCAGACCAAAAGAAGAACAGCAATGGGCAAAGAAGCATTTACAAGAGATGAGAACCTCTGAGAGGAAAGCTGAATCTCAACCTTATATAATAATAATTAATAATAATAATAATCTTCATTTATTAGTTCAAACTGAAACACTGCAGTATGATTAAAATGATTACAAAGCAATATTGAAAAAACCTTGAATGGAGTGTAGCACTGTCACACAGACCAGACCATCAGGAAAGCAGAAGTTGAGAAGCTGGAGATGTTTGAAATGTGGATACAAAGAAAACTAATGAAAAGCGAAAATCAGCTGGAAAGGTCAGAAGGTGAATGGGGAGGGGTGCTGTGCTATGGTACAAGAGCAGACAACACTGGTGGGTATGCCCTGAAGATAATAGAAATGAACTGCGTCATCTGCACAAGTGTGGTTTATAAATAGCATTGCCTGTTGTCTTCGTGTGTATGCTAGGCTAAGTGGTTATGTCTTGGTGTGCATGAGATCTGTCTTAAACTTCGAATGACAGAATTTTTAGAAGTGCTCTAGAGTTGTGAAGTAACTGTTAAACGGCTGAAGATGAAGACTCTATCTCTGAATGGGTCCTTGACGATATATCCAACTGTCTGCGTCACCTCTTAAACGTTGCTACGTTCGTTGATAATAGTGAACTGAGGCAGTTCTCCTTCGGTGCTAAGTGTCAGGGCAAAGTTGAAGTGGAACACTGATAAACTGGCTGTCCCTCCTCTTTTAAAAAGGGAAAGTCAGGCCATGTATTTCTTGGTGCAAACCTAACTGCATTTGAGGCTGCTGTGCTAATAGCAGAGTTGTATTGTCTCGAGACAGTGTCTTGGTCTCGAAACACGTTTTTTGATGTCTCGGTCTCGGAACCTATTGTCTCGGTCTCGGTCTCGGTCTCGAGGTTATTTCTTGACTTTTCGGAAACTGTCTCGAAGCGAAAGTCTTGTTCTCTTATAGAAGCAATCTCCATAGTTCTCGCTCAAACTGTCTTTAGTTCTGACAGTTTCCTCTTTGATGGTGTCATTAAATTCGACTGTTGTTGAATATCTGGACACAATTTGTACACCAACCTCTTCTAGTACTACTAATTTATGGACAATCTTAATGGAAAACAAGAAGTTTGAGATTCTCTTGCCTCTTATTGAAAAGACATTCAGCATAGCTGCAAGTTCAGCTCCTAGTTAAAGAATTTTCAGTCATACTGGACTTTTATGCATCCTCATCTTTCACGTCTATAGGCAGTGCTATGCTTGAGGATCTCGTATTCATAAAATGTAATGGTATATACTAGCGAGGAAAAGAATTTTTGTAGACAATCCATAATCACCAACTTAACGGAAGAAACTACTAGGTATATATACCATGGTAATAGACTAGTATATAGGTATTAGGTAAGTTGGGAAACTGGTACATGAGTTGCTTACTTGTTAGTTGTTCTTATTCTTTATTCTGTAATCTGTGCTATATACCCTGTGGAATAAATGTTGAAAAGCCTCAGTCTTGAACTGTCTTAAACTGTCTCAGACCTGGTGTCTCGGTCTCGGTCTCGAACCCCACTGTCTTGATCTCGGTCTCGGACCCCACTGTCTCGGTCTTGAAGTTTACTGTCTTGAATACAAGCCTGGCTAATAGTGCTGACATTGAGGTAAAATGATTGTGGTTGTCAAATTCAGTGAATTTGGAATGGTCAGATGATTAAAATGATGCATCAGTCACATGACTTCATCGTCCAAAGTGCTCAGAAGTTCTGTTCTTGATTTGTAGGATTGGAATCACAGTTTGAATCTCAAAAGTAGACAACCATTCCTTATGGGTTATGTGACTTGGCAGGGAATCTTTAATTTCAAGGCCATGGAATTCTAAGTAGCCACAAAACTAATAGTCGCTAGAATTTCTGAATGATAATTCAATCGCATGGCCACATTTCCAAGGATTATCACTGATAAAGGCTTATAAAATTACTGACTATCCTATTTTTTACATAATTATTAGATCATTTAAGTGGTGTACTACTGTTACCCTTACAGTTTTAGTGATTATATTATTTACTGATTGTATGGTATCTTATTGTGGCTTTGAGTGTTTGGCATCATAGTTGCTTTAAGACTGCACTGACTATTGTTGTCGTATGTTTAGGATCCACGTTTTAACAAGGTCATCGACCAGTTGACTGGATACAAAACACGAAGTATCCTGTGTATGCCTGTTAAAGACTTCAATGGGGAAGTTATTGGAGTGGCCCAGGCGATAAACAAGGCCAGCGCAAAGGATGGACCATTCAATGAACATGACGAAAAGGTAACCAATGACCTGTGGCCATGTAATGCCTAATTTATAGTCTTTGCCTTCTTAAACTATGAGCGCTGAAAGCATGAAGGACTTTTTGGCACTAACATAACTACACCACTCCAGTGACGAGTCTTTTATTGTTATTGAGGTAGTTGTTAGACCACAAAGTACTTATGTCATCGTCATTGTTGTTGTCATTTGTTAGCGCGTTTGAGAGAGTTCTTCTGTACAGTTGTTGCTGGTTCCTCTTACATTATTACCACTTGCATTGTAATTGGCATTGTCCAGGGCACTGCTCTTATTGGCTGTGTATCCTATTCTTTGTGGGCACTTAGTGGCAATAAGTCTGGAGGATTGCTCTTCCTCCTGCTGTGTGTGTGTCTTGCCTTGTCAAGTGCACTTCTCGCGTGGTTTATGCTTTTAAAAGTAATGTTTGAGAACAGCTGGAACTAATGTAGCCAGACAGATGGACACGATTGTCTGGTGATGAGGCACAGTGACTGTGGCCTGTAGCCAGACAGTTATGTAGTGTGGCGTTCTAGTAATGAGATGAAACTGTCTGGCAGCAAAGACCAATGAATCTGCTTCAAATGACAACAGTCGTCTGCATTTGTATAGTCATTGGCAGACATTACTGCGTAGGAGTGTGGCTTAGGTTAAGGACCTGCTCTGTGCCTAGACAGACTGCAGCTGCTGCTCTCCTCTCAGTCTGCTTCTGTTCATGATGGAAACTTAGATCAACTCTCTATTGTCATATTCTGCCATTCTTGGTTATGTAATGATCGATGCATATTACATGTGATGTGAGTTTTAGATGTACATGTACACCATTATATTTATGAAGAGGAATTTAAATGTGGAAGAGATCTAGTAGATGGCCATTATTTCTATTCAGCTGTTCTGTAAATGCAGCCAGATAATATGTACTTTATGAAGGTCATTGGTAATAAACCCATGCATGAATATAATAATAATAATAATAATAATCTTTTCTTTATTAAGCGCCTGACAAATGCACTGCGCTGTACATTTACATGTTATGCAATTGAAATCTTAACTACTAACAGAACAGACAGCCTGTAATACAACGGCGCTAATAGCAGCCTACAAAGCAAATCCGCCCAACGGGGGCTCGAACTCGGTACCTCTCGGTCTCTGTGCCAGCTGTTATCCAAAGCGCCACGACCCCCCCCTGTACCTTTACAGACGTGAGACACATACACCACTCACCGTTCTATGGTTTTTTGTTGGTGCAATAGAATCAGACATTTTCTTGTTGAAAATCTCTTTCATCGCTTGTGTCAGTCACCTTTTCCAATTGTACACCACAATTGAATAAGCCATCACATGCTATCCAAGAACGCAGCCCTTCATTTTCTGTGAACACTTGAAGTTACCAGTGGTGCATGACGTCCTTGTTAACTGGAATATGATGGCAGCTGCTGCAACTTCAGTCAGTTCAGTGTCAGTTGTCTCGTACAGGATACTGGACTTACAAGATTATTAACCTTTTCTAACCCTACAGCCAGAAGGTCCCATAAAATGGATTATCATAGATATACTTCCCAATGCCCAAACATACACATCAACTATCATTGGCCATTTTGCTGATCTCTGAATTGGCATTACTTGCATTGTCTATGTTGGAATTTGGAGAAGGCCATTTTTAGCGATTTGGTACAAGATTGTGGTCCTTTTGTTGCAGGTCTTTAAGTCCTACCTGGCATTTTGTGGCATTGGAATCAATAATGCTCAGATGTACGAAAGATCCATCCTAGAAAACAGACGGAATCAGGTAACGACCAAATCAAGAACATCAAATGACAGTTATCCTTATCAGTGGCAAGTACCATCCCTGAGCTGCTTTCATCTTTATGGATTCTCTCTTTCAAGGCTTCCAATAGCTATGACCTTGACATTCCAAATCAAGCTCTCAACTAATTGATTAAAGTTTTCATGGGGTTTCCAGGTGGCTCTATTATGGCTCTGAGTCTTGGCCACTCTGAATAAAACCCCTTCCCTACTTAGCATTAATAAAGTAAGATGAGGTGCAGTTAGTAGTGACCTGTGTCAGTTTCATCCTCATGTATTTTTACCCTTGAGTTTGAATAATCTTTAACTTGCCATACATGGATCTAACTGACTTACAGTAAGTAAGTAAGTATATCCTTTATAGCACCAATTGCTAACCGCATTTTTGTTTACATTCTACAATGGCTATAATCTCAAATGTTCCATTTTAATTTCTATTGTTATTCAAACTGTGCAGCATACAGTGTTTTGGTCAAGAGTAAAGCACCCTAATAATGAATGTTTTACGGCCCAAATTGTCAGCAGCGGATATAACTCTGTTATGGGCAGGAGGACGCATAGAGTATGTTGCTGGTTTTTCCGGGGGTAACAGTGGTAGAATGTAAGTAAGTAAGTATGTAAGTATATTCTTTATTTATGCAACTGCATAGCTGCACTTTGGTTTACATGAAATTTAGCATTAGAAAGCATTCTTGTTAAAAACTTTATCTCATTAAGTTGTCAGCCTGTGGGACAATTCGGTCATGCGGTCTGGGATGCAGGGAATAAGGGAGTGTCCTGACAGGAGGGAGGAGCGGGTTCAGAACATGGCCCGGGTCTGCCAAGGCAGCAGTAAAGAGGTTCCAATCTGCGATTCTATACAGCTGTTCTAATGTTGGGTTACCCTCTGGTAGGTAGCATAGTCAGACCAGATGGTCCATCACAGACTGTAGTCTATTGCGCTCCTGCTGACCCACAAAACCTCACCATGCCGGTGACGCGTATAACAAGTGGGCCACAGTGGTAATTCGCACAATGTCGTCATGTAGCATTATGGTACTATTTGATCGTAGAAGCAAAGACTACCAAGTCAAGGGATTTCTGTCATAGGCAAGATAAAAGGAATGAAGGACAAACATGTCTAAATGACACCTATGCTGCATACCTATGCTATGTACATTAATGGCAGATGAGTGGGACCATAATAAACTTCTTAAGAAGGAAGAGCAGAATATTCTGAACAAAATAGCAGCTGAATTCCTTAGGGGCCGTGAAGGTAGAAGTGCCTTGATAATGTGAGATGTGAAAGAACGAAGGTGCCCTTTGGGTGTCAATTGAAGGCTGGCAGTCAGTAAAGGACTGAAGGTGAAAGAGAAAGTCATTTAAGTCAAACATTCTGAACAGTCTGCAGTTAAAGAACTATGCTGGTGGGTGACTAGAACTTCCTGGCTCCTGCCATGTAATGAAAAAACAAGCTTAAGGAATTCCTAGCAAACTTCACAGTGTTAACCACTCACTTGGTCACCTTAGACAGCAATACAGCAACCAGACAACGTTTTGTTTATTAGTAAGTGTGTAGACAAGCCAATGAATTTTAGAAGCAGTTGTGAAACGGCTGGGTTTTTAAAACATAGTGCCACTGTCTTCCTGATAAACTGAGTCTCAAATACCACACACAGAGCCAGAGTGTTAACCACTCATCCATCGTAGACAGGATAGGAGGTTAGCAGCAGGTTTTAATTACAGTGGAGATCATCTCCAAGAATTGTGGTTGTGGTAAACTCCTGCCTTATCACTGATTGAATAGAAGCCAGTCTAGTTTACACAAGCTATCTTCTATATGTGGCAGCCTGGCTTTCCTGAAGGGGAAGAGAAAAGTTAAATCAACAGAAAACATAAATCAACTTCTGCTTTTGATATCAGACAGATAGATACAGACAGATAGACAGACAGACAGGCAGGCACTCAGGCAGGCAAGCAGACAGACAGACAGATACATCAGATACATATGTTTACTCTGTGGTTAGACTCCGATACGGGCTTTTACATTTCTGTGTCTTCTTTGTAGACCATGCAACTTCTGCTCATGGCCTCTACCCAATTACATTAAATTACGTTTCTGCATTGTATTTGTGTATATATGTATAATTGTATATTCCATTGTCCAGTGGTGTGTTTGTCTGTATGGTGTATATATAAGATTAATATTTTGCTGACTTAATGTCATGATTAATCCTGATTTAATCCAACAATCAACGTGTTAAAATTGTAACCAAAATTAACAGTTTTTATGTTGGTTCCCTGTTCAACTACTTTAACATAGTCTGTGTGAAGTTAAAACATTTGTCTTGTCAGACAAAGCTTGATTTTCAGCAGCAATTTATACATGGGTCAATACATTTTCTCACTTCCAAGCCCAAAATTTAGGGGACAACTTGTACTTGGAGATGAATTTATCTTGAGTATGTATGGTAATTCAACGCAATAGACACGTGTGGGGATCTTATAAGCTGTTGATCTTTACCTTTACTGTTAGGTTTGTTAGTAGCCAGTGTGGCTAATATTAGCAAAACAAGTGTTTAATCTCTTCATTCCGTGCTGTTAACAATTAAATATCTAAGATTTTGTCCCATTCTGTAATAGGTTCATATTTAAGCCATGGTTTCTTTAGATTGTTACTGTGCCAAGTAATTGTGTGTCTTCTGTCACAACTTAGGTTGTGACAATAGATGATGACAGATATGATAGATAACAAATGACCTTTTGAGCTGAGGAGTTGAGTTGTCTGATATGCCTAGCAAATTCACTAGCAGAGATTTCATGATTAATTTCATGATCATTTATAATGATTGCAAAGGCAATTAGCTTCTTTTTGATAATGCTGAGTACTCAGCAAAGGTGATAATAAAGAGAAATAACGAGAGTCTGTAGAGAAAAGAGTAATTAACAAGGCTAGAAAGTGATGCAATTATCTATCCGTAGTTGAATCTCTCCTAGCCACTACAGCAATGTGTACCAGTTTGAGCTGTCTATTACAAGAGCAGATTAGTCGTGACTGTGCTGAAGAGAGTGCAAAGCATCGAAAGACAGAGTGCTTCTTGAATGCAAAGTCAAGTAAACACCTTTCTATGGACACCCGCAGAGGTGCAAGGTAAGGACAGAAGAGATAAATGGTTAGACCACAGAATGACCAGTTAAAGGCCATGCTAAGAATGTAAATGGCTGCAAATATAGACCTGATTACAGTGTAGAGAAATTTAAATTATAATCTAGCAGATGACGGTATTCTGGTTCTGCAGCAGTGTTTGTTGCTTTTCTTCAAACTGTTAAGGAGGAAGGAAATTCAAAGACAGGAGATGAGGACTATAGCATGCATTTCTAATTCAGATCAATTCTTTGATGCCATTCACATCTAAACTTTAGACTCACCTCTTTTAACTTGCTTATCCATTGTAACCTGACTTCTCTGATACATCAACCTGTTCAGACTTTTTTTTTTACCACGGATGTAATGTGGTTGAATTTCAATGCACCGGATATAAATCTGACCAATGCATTCTACACACTATGAAGTTACTTCAAAACTCTTCCTGCACACCAAACAGCAAGCTGTTGCAGTAGTCAAGACAATTGCTGATGAAGGCGCTTACCAGGCTCTTTTTGTCTTTGAGTGTCCGTGGCGATCGGATTTGTCATAGTGCTGATAATTAATAGTAGCACGACCGGCATAGATGGGCCACTTGGTCTTTCACTGTAAGCCAGCGTTAATGCTAACTCCCAAGTTGGCCACTGCTCTGCAGAACTGGAACAGACATTAACTGAAGCTGGAGCCAACTGACAGTAACCTTGGTCATCTGATAGCTAGTGCCAGTCCAACTGAGCCGAATCTTTTCCTTAGTAATTCTCAGATAATTGGTTCCCATCCAGCTCTGTGACAGCCACAGAATTGTGCCACTGAGAATAATGGTTGTTACAGGAAGGGCATAATGAATATGCAGTGTCTTTATGTTTATTATGGGTTTCCTGTCAGCGTTGTTTTGCATGGGTTTACGATGGCATTACAATACGTTGTAATGTATTTCTGTCATCATTTCCTGTGCATCTGAAGCAATGAATTGCTGTGTTGACTTCTTAGCTTCTGCTGGATCTGGCATGGCTTATCTTTGAGGAGCAGAGCAATGTCGCAAAACTGATTCACAAAATCATGCTCCACACTCAGTCGCTTCTTCAGTGCCAGCGCTGTCAAGTGTTGCTCGTCGATGAAGCCAATCAGGTATTGTCAAGGTTTTCTATGCTTCTGGTTTCCATTGACAATTTTTAAACAAGGTCAGGTCATGTGTATTGAACTGTTAGCTTCAAAGGACCACGAAAACAACAATCCATCTACATCAGATATTCATTCATAACGATTTGCCATCGCATATTAATGCTTCTGAGTGGCTTTGTTAGGGTGCTAGCTAAATGCATAATAATTGTATATTCAAGTCTTTCAAGTCTGCTTTGCTTAAGCTAGTCTTTGAGTTTTACAATGATTTTGTGCAGTTTCTCTTACTCATTTACTTAGGATGCCAGAGTTATCATGTGTAGACTGCAACCATCACCACAGTCTTCAGCATTCAAATTGCACCGAAGTTATATGTTTACATTTTGTTGATAGCTTGTGCAGTGTCTGGATGGTGGTAGATGGTGGTAGATGGTGGTAGATTGTCTCCTAACATTGGAACTCATTGTTGAAGTGTTTTTAGCAGTTGCTTTTTTATTTTCAGGGTAAATTTTCTCAAGTCTTTGATCTTCAAGATAGCGATATAGACAATGATGACAGTTACCATCGTGAGGGGTAAGTTGCCTAATTAGCAGAAGAGCTACTCACAGCAGCATCTTCCCTCTCACATCCAGTGATTTTGAAATTAAACACTAATATCATCTGCAGCTTCTTCATCGGATGACCAACCTCTGAACCTTTGTCTTTTTATGCTGAACACAGGGGAACCTAGTTGTTATCCAGCTTTTATATCAACTGTTCAAAACATCTGAGCCTGTGTTTTGTCTCTCAAGAGGGTTTCTACATACACTATTTACTATTGTTCCTCTCTATATGTTGGCCTCCCACAGAGTCGGATTGGGCGCTTGGAGCTAGGAACTCGGAACTCTTCACCTGCATTTTATACCTCTCTGAAAACTATTCTTTTCAGCCGTGGTTGGGCCAGGAGCGCCTCTGAGTAGATATCTTGAAGGGGCGTTATATCAAGTTTCATTGATTGATAGATTGATTGATACAGACGGTCGTTGTCTGTCCCAATGGACTGACCTTGTAACATTTCTCAGACAGATTTTATTCTAGTTTGCTATTAATTGGGGCTTTATGCCTTAAACACTAGCTACACTGAAAATGATAGATTAGATTAGATTAGTGGAATTTCTTTTTGGGTCAGTTCAAGTCAATGGACTGGTTTTTGTTGCTCTTGCTATAACATGGGATATGGTATCCATATCAAGTACTGAGTCATGGCAAGGGCTGCATTAGACTGAAATGGTGATTTGCAACCATGTACATCAATTATTATTAGTGTTTATTAGTAACTTCTACAGCGTTGGTGTCTAAAGCACAAGGCATCAGTCGACGTGCACCAAACCAAAGCCATCAGAAGAGTCTGTTGTACTCCAGATGTTTATCTGTAGGTTTTAATTGGATAACGGTTGCATTAGAACTCGGCCTGGTAAAAAAAGAGGTCTACAAGATACCAAGCACAGCCATCATTGGACTTTTGTAAAGGCTGCCTGAAAATTCTGTCTAATTCAGAGTTGTATTTTGGAATGGAAGTGATTTTTAAATAAATATGGTTGAACGTTTGTCTGCATGTTTGCAGTAGCTCAAATTTACTTGGCATTATTTTAGATTAATAAAGTAGATAGACTTCACCCTAAAGTCAGCTTTTTTAAAGAAACAATACACAATAAAGAAATTCTTGCTGTGTTTCAATATTTAATTCAAGCAGATTCTTGGTTTTCGTAAAAATGTTGGCGAGTTGCATTTTTTTGCTGTCATGATTTTGCTGCCGAGCAAAATGCAACAGACTAAATAGATGCATGATTTACGTAGGCTGGATATCTTGCATTTCCAGCAGCCCTTAAACCGACCTGCAGGGCAGCAGCTGAGGTTCTTTTCTTACACTGTCTAGCGATTTACCGGTAGGTCTAGCAATCATCCTAGAAAAGTAATAGATTATTTTGGTGATGCAGCTACACAAAGAGTGACAATAAGTAAGTAAGTTATATATATTTTATTGAAGTAAAGTCTTGTTCAGACTTACTTGAACAGACTTCCCGGAGAGATGGTTGAATGGTAGCACGACGGCACAAAGATCAGAATGATATGACGCAAAATGACAAATTTTGATGTACATCAATAAATGAAACTTTAAGACAAAATTACAAGTGCAGTGAAAAGGCACAGCCACATCATGGCTACATGATGCTGCATTGCAGAATTGTTATTCTTTGTTTCCATATCAATTTCCCACAATTTGGGTTTGAAGGCCTCAGATATTTAACTATTCTGTCTATTAATTATTATTCTGCACATATTTACTATTTGCCCAACAGTTTATACAGGGATCACTTGTATCAGATTTCTGCCTAGCCGTAGGATTTGATAAACTATTAAACCGTTTGATGTCTCTGTAAAACAGCCAAGGTTGGTGTAATCCTGTAGGGTTATGTGGTGTGCTGGAACACCCTGTAAAAGGAATGGGGAAGGCCTTTGCTTGCCCCTTTAAAAAGACATAAGTCCGTGGCAACTCAGAGGTAACCACAAGATATCTACTCTGTATAATTTATAACTTGTGGCATCCTCCTAAATATGCTGGAATGCTTGGATGAAAGAAATCCAATGGGTTGATACTAATGGTCCTATTAATATAAAGCTGCAATTAGTTGAACTACCAGGTAATGTCAGGTGATGTAGGTGATGTTGGATGTTGGCATCTGCTTCTATTATTTTAAAGACATGTCTCTGTCTATTTGTGTCTTGCATCAGGATTAAAAAACTCTGGTAAGTTCATAAGTTCATGCATATTTAATAACTGGTTCATGACTTCTGTATTCATGTTTAAATTGAGTTGTTGTTGTCGTCGTCTTCGTTGTATTAGTAAATTATTTGTTTACATACAAAAGATTTCACTTATAGTGAGGAACTAAAGATGTTCAGGTAAATTTGATTCAGCGGTTGTATCTTTTAAAGGAACTGTTCTCAGAGTTTGTTGATGCTGAATGCCCTTTCTGTTTTACAAATTCTGACACTGACAACATTCTTCTAAGTTCAACTACATTGCTATATGCATACATTGCACTAGCTGACCTTCACCAGGTGCACTTGAAGCAGCACATTGTGTTTGCGACTGTGCTTCAAGAGTGTCATTGACTGCTAGCTTAGTTCTTGTTTTAGAACTTCTGACCACTAAATGATGTATGTTATATTATAAGTTGTTATTATTAATCAATATCACGCTAATTGATGAATTCACCTGAGTGAGTGGGAAGCCAAAACAGAGAAGCCTTCAATTGTTTGCAAAATGAGATTACTGCAAAGCTGTTGCTAGCAAATGCCATAGATGAGAACCAGTGTGCAAAAAGCATGGAAACTAGAGGTCTGCGGGTAGAGCATTTTTGCTACCCGACCCGTACTCGTAACAAAGGACCGCTACCCATACCCGTACCCGACCCGCAGTCAAAATTCCGACCCGACCCGTACCCGCGGGTATACCCGTACCCGTCACACAATTAATAGGCCTTCCCATAATCCCAGCCCCTATCAGTCCAATAGTCTCACAAAGCATGTAGTAGTAATAATAGCCTGATGATCATGGCATTGATCACAGTAATAATAATAATAATGATAATGATAATGATAATAACAATAATAATAAAAATCATATTACTCTTAATCATAATCATAATGAGAATGATGATGATGACAGTGAACCTGTTTCATGGATAATCGTGCTGTCCAACTGAATTTCTTAATGTTCGGAGTATGGATTTTTAGATTTATGGCCCAAAATGTATGTATGAGCACTTGTTATAGCGCCCCTTCAAGCTTTCTACTCAGAGGCGCTCCCGATTACAGCGCCGGACACTGAATCGAAGTTTCACGCATGAGCACTTGCGAGTGAAGGACTTGCCCAGGGTCCCTACGCAGCGGCTGGAGGTGGATTCGAACCCGCAACCCTCCGGCTGCAAGGCACCGAACATACCCCTACACCACCGCGCCCAAAACGGAACGATTTACCAAAATTGACGCAATATAGGAAGGCTATAGTAACACCCGATGCAGCTATGTCATACACCATAATTTGATGCCAGAAAAACTCATAATTGACAATATTATCGTCGAACTTTCATATTTCCACGGCCGATTACAATAGGGTACAGATGTGACGTTATGTACCGCCGCTATTACATGGAACCCCAAAACTTCAGTTCAGTATGGGTAAAACCGGGTATACCCGTACCCGTAATGCTCCTACCCGTACCCGACCCGTGAAATGTCTACCCGATCCATACCGACCCGCGGGTACGGGTCGGGTACGGGTAAACCCGCAGGTACGGGTATACCCGCAGACCCCTAATGGAAACCCTTTGTAAGTCATTTCATTTGGGGACAAAAACAGCTGCCCAGAGGAAACTGATCTGCTTAAGTTTGTCCAGTTTGTAAGAGTGGAATACGCAAGTCCGCATGTAGGTTCAGCGCTACACCATGAAGCACCTTTTACACAAGGACTGCAACTTTAAACTGGAATGGTAACCAATGTACTTTTGAAGACATTAAGTCTGTAACTGGAGATCTTGGAGGAAGTAAAGTTACATATATATACTTAAATTTAGGAAATCCTTTTTGTGCTTATAAGAGGAGATTTATTTTGGTGGGTCTCTCGTCTTGTATTAATCTTTCATTCTAAGATCTTTTATCGTGAAAGCTTGTGTGATTAATGGCTAGTGCAGAGGAGTCCTTAGTGTCCAACAGATGACCTATTTGTCATAATAATGAAAGACAGTTCTTCAACGGGCATACAAAGTCATAACAGTATCATCATATATGGTGTGTATATATATATGGTGTATATATATATATATGGTGTATATATTTATAGTTATATATATTTATATTTATATATGCCCATTAACACATTCAAATATCAAGCATTTTTATATCACTGTCTCTGTGAGAACATTTTGTGTGTATGTATTCGAATGCATATATTGGACCTTCAGAGGACCTCACTAATGCATGATACATTATATTATACATTACATGTATAGTAATTATATCTTTAATGTGTTATTTTTATTTGTGAGTTTGAAGCATGTAGGATAATAAAGTGGATGTGTAGCGACTCAGAGTAAAACGTATGGCAGAATATTTGTGGAAAAGAAGATTGGAAGACTGAGAAGTTATGTGGTCAAGAATAGGGAGGAATGAGTAAATGAAAGAAGGGTCAGCATTTCATCCTCATATGATGTATGCAAGCACAAGATAAATGTTAATGAAAGTGAAAATGTAATAACCGTGAAGCAATTCATTTCATGCTTTCAACTGGGAACTGTTTGCTCTGAGGCAGTGTACCTGCAGAACACAAATGTTAATAAAAACGTTGATAAATGGTTAGCGGACACTTTTGTCTAACTTTTGAATAAGACATTCATTAAACATAGTTTTGTAAGTTCTTTTAACGTTGATAAAATGACTATTTGCAAATGTTAACAGAACGTTACAGCTGGGACTATTATTACTGACGGGATACGTAGCGGCAATATGTCAGCCAATCAGAGATCGTCTTTTCTGAAACATCGCGGGCGATGTATGTGACAATCTATTTTTAGATTACACTGTCATCCGGGCACTCAGCAGGATAAATACTCTCGACGGAGCAAACGCAAACAAAGCCAAATGAATCATTCTCGACGTTGTTTTTAGTAATTTACAAGATACATACGTTGCAAATTATTTTTATTGAATTAAGTCGCTTTCGTTTCGTTACGACAATCGTCCAGAAAAGAAATGGGACTAAAACTGATTGACCTGCAAAGGTCCCGGATGTAAAATCAGAGTCACAGACATAATCTAGGGCAATGACCCAATTTTCGTCCGTTTCGAATCCCTTCAGTAATAATAGTCCCAGGTTACAGTAACAAAAATCAAATGTTATTTTGATGTTTACGTAATGTTTATCCAATGTTGAAACTGGTTAGCTGACACATTCGTCTAATGCTTGAATAAAATGTTCATTAAATGTAGTTTTGGAAGTTCTTTTAAGATTGATAAAATGTCTACATGCAACTATTAAAAGAACTTTATGGTAACATAAATAAAACATTATTTTAACGGTGATATAATGTTGATAAAAGATTGGGAAATGGTTAGCAGATATGTATGTATGTATGAGCACTTGTTATAGCGCCCCTTCAAGATTTCTACTCGGAGGCGCTCCCGACTACAGCGCGGACACTGAATCGGAGTTTCACGCCGAAGCGCATGAGCAATTGCGAGTGAAGGACTTGCCCATGGTCCCTACGTGGCGGCTTGAGGTGGATTCGAACCCGCAACCCTCCGGCTGCAAGGCACCAAACATACCCCTACACCACTGCGTTCGTATAATGTTTGAAAAAAATATTGAGTAAACATTGTTTTGCTTGTTATTTTAACGTTATGCTAACGTTCAGATAATGTGTTGATCCAAGTAGTGGTATGTATGTATTTTCGTTTATTCTATCAAATCTTGTTGTCAGAACGCAACAAGTGACAATTGTTCTAGGTTATAGCAGTTATGAGACATAGATTTTGCTTAGTGACATCGGTTGGCTTTTATGACTAGCAGATGTTTTTGAACATCATATGTAATAGAAAGTTCTTACTGTCTTTAGCTGGAAGGGCAAATGGATGAGGTGTGGAATGCAGGTTTTAGTAGTTTCAGTTTAATGACACTGTGTGATAACAAAGGTCATTAGGGTTGCCCTCCTCCTTCATCCGGGCTTGGGACTAGCACTGCCTGGCACTCGGGCATGGACATGCAGTGGTGGAGTTGTGTTGATGCAAGGTTGCATGAAACGTTTATTAAATGTTTTCCAGATCTTTATGATTATGATAACATGAACATTAAAGGAACATAAAACATAAAAGATAGCTTAATGTTGATTTTATGGTTTTTTACCTTAGCATAGTGGTTAATCTAACGTTTTATTAAAATGTTTATTTTGTCACATGTATTTTACATTGATAAAACGATTGCACCAACTTTAAAAGAATGTTTTAAGATTAGCACTCAGTTGATCTAGCATTTATCTGAAATATTTATTAACATTGTTTGAAGTTTACTTACTTCAGTTCATATTGGGAGCACCTCTGAGTAGTTGGGAGCACCTCTGAGTAGTTTCCTTGAAGAGGTGCTATATAAATACTTGAATGAATTGGTGTTAATTTAATGTTATTTCAATGGTTCAATTAATATTTACAGGAACATTTATTAAAAGGCAAACACCTTGTTAACATAACAAGTTAGTAATCTTTATTATGCCCATAATTTACAACAGTGGCAAATATTAGCCAGTCTTTCATCTGGCTCTCGAACTCATTTGCTTACAGATGATTCATATAAAATTAGGCCATTGTGTGGCTAGTGTGATGTTTATTTAGTGTTTTGGCTATGATTTAGCCCTAACATTGTTATTTAAGTTGAATTTTCTATAAGCATATGATCATAAAAATCGTCTTGCCATCAGTAAATGTAATGTGGAAAAGGGGCAGCCCTGCAATAGCGGATTATTTTATCCTATAGGGCTGTCCTGTTGACGGCATCAGCAGATTAACTTTTGAAAATGACTGATTGTTAATTAATTTACTGTTGTTGAATCAATAAACGTGAATAAGCTGGTGCCCTGCGCTTGGCTTTCGAGTGGCGCTTTAGAAGTTTGGAGATTACGATTACGATTACGAATAAACGGTTGATTGATTAATGTAGTCTTCAAGAAGCCAGTCATATTATCGAAGATCAATAGCAACATTAACTTGTTTCTGTTAAACAACATGGGCAGTTTGTGATACAAGTAACACATTGGTGTTTAAATTATTATAATGTTACTGTATAAAACCAGAGCATAAGCAGATGCCTGGTAGGCAACTGGTTTGAGCACTCACCTAGTCACCTTGTAATGCTGCCTGGGTGTAGTTTTATCTTAGAACAGAAAGTTTCTAAAGCCATATTTTAAAGCCCTCAATGGCCTTATAAAAATGTAATCAGAATTTTGTTTATTAAATATAACAGGGGCCAGTAAAAGTAAAGACAGTTGACAGCAGTGTTGTTTAGCAGTCATTCTTCATGGGTTGCATGACTCCATACAAAAAGCCTCCACTTTCCCAGGAGACGACGTGCCAGATAAAACTCGTGACTTTGTGTCAAAGAGACCAATGCAGATAGAACTGGACACCATGCCATTTCTGTTGGAGGACTATTTGCATCAAGGAGAAATGCAAATGATGTGTACTATGTATATGTATATGTATATATATTATATATGTGCATATATATATCAGCATACCTGTTTTACCTTTATATCTATATATATATATATAAATTGATCATGCTGTGGTAGCTGAGACACCAGTCATAGATTACAATTTTTACTTTAATACAGCAGTCAATATTTGGTTGTGATATGGGTTGGTGTACACCAGAGTCTGTACAGTTGACATGCAGCATTCTAATTAGAAAAGACCAGAAATTATGGTAGAAGATGTAGAACATACGGCAGAGGATGTAGTACACACAGTGTCATCCACTGCTAGCTAGCTCTGGGGTCAGACAGAGAAACAGATCAATAGAGAGTTACGTAAAGACAGATAGACAGACAGTGGCTGAGATGTGAATGTTGAATTGATGAAGATGGGACAGAGGAGATGTGAGACTGTACACTGTGTACAGTGACATGAAAGTAGTCCGTCAACTGAAGTCGTCTGCATCTGGCGCAATGATTAATGTGCTTTCGTTGCTAATTGCATTCTTGCAGTTTTTCCTTTAAGGGATGTCGCTGCTTTTTCTTCTACTTGACAGAGGCTGCCATATCTGGTTCATTCATTTATTCATTCAGTCTTGGCGTTAATGTAGTATCCCTTCAAGATAATATATTCCCAGTCCCAACAAAAGAGAACAGTCTTATAGTGTTGGTCAAAGTTGGACATATTGTCCCTGGCCAGAAAGAGATGCAGATTGAATGAGAATGATTCCAGGTAATGTGGTCCAACCACAGAACAGTCATGAATTGGTGTTCTTCAAGTGCGTGCAAATAGAAAAGTGGAGCAAAGATATCAGCAGCTGCTTCAAGACGATGTGATTGCTGTGGAAGAGAAATTACTCATAATTTGAATTTATGTCCAGACCATGATAATGATCCAATCTAATCTTGTTTACACCTGAGGCTTCTAATGCATACTCCATCAAACCCTTCGAGGCCTACCTGGAAGAGTTCACTTTGCACGCCCAGAGCCACAACTTAATGCATTGGGCAATTTATGTACCACCACCACTCTTGATATCTGCTCAGAGGTGTCTGGCGCCATAACCACTTTTACACTGATAGGGGCACCAGCTGAAATCTTTCCACCCTCAAAGTTACCCTATAAGTGGCGCATTAATAACACTTGAGCACCGCTTCCAACTTCTGGGCCTTAGAGAGCCATGTGGGAACTTCTCAGTTTGTCTGATGCTATGCGGTCATTAGGAAAGGTCGTTGTACTGGCAGCAATAATGAAAGCATGAAGTGTCTGGTGACTACTTTCAGTTTAGGGCAATCGTTGAGCCAATCATTAAGCCAATCATTCACCTCTCTGGTGGCTGAGGATATTGAATGTTGTCTTTTGACAATCAGTCACCTGCCACCTTCTTTAAATAGGATGTCTTCCTTTTAAAGCAATTAACAACTTACCATTCAACTCACAATTTCTGTCCACTTTTATGACTTTTTATGGGCTGTGTGGTAACCACGCAGTATTGTGCGTTACTGTGTTGCTTAATACATTACTGTTACTAGTTGCTATTTTGTGCTAACTTTTGGGGTCACACTGCGGTAACTGAATACTTTATGAGGTAAAGGTAATGTAAAAATTTTAGTTACTTAGCATTTTTTAAATCAACATACCGAGGTATGTTCGCGTCGTCTAGTTTGATTATGGTGCTATAAATATTATTAGATGTGTTTTATCATCAGCCTGCAGATTATTTGGCTCACTTGCATTAAAATGACCCAGACATTTCGGTTTGTGCTCGTGTCTCTGAACTCTTTCCTTTTATTCGTCAATTTCAAAGTCTAATTTCATCATAGAGGTTGCTGAAAATTCAAGTTAACATTCCCATTCACAGTAACTAAAAATACTTAGTCACTTTTCCAAAGTAACTGTAATAAATGACTAGTTGCTTATTTGTAAAGAAAGTATCTGTAGGTAACTAATTACTTTTTCCTTTGCAGTAACTAGTTATTGTCACTAGCTACTTTTGAACAGTAACTATCCAACACTGTAGCCATGAAATAAATATGAAATCACTTCAACTGAATTGGAAGGATTGTTGTCTAAAGGGGATTGGCTTCTGTCTGTCTACAATATTTATCTTCCTCTGATGTTCAAAGTTGACAGAAATAACCTGACATCAATTTGATTAATCATCGGCTACAATATATGACCTTTCAAGGTGATGGGATGTTCCTGTTTCAGTGCAAAGATGAAAGCATCAATCATGTAACAGGATAACCAGTTCAATCATGTTACCTGGCTTTATAATCACCATTCTTTTCCTATTACGTGACTTGCTGATAAATTATCAGTTGTGCATGGAAATTAAACTGTTCACTGTCAGTAAAGGCTCAGTTGCCTACAAGTTGTTTGAAGGCAAACCAAACTTAACAACTGCACTTGCCATTTCTGCTTCAGGTGATTAGGATAATGTGTTACTGTTTTGCTTGTGTGCGATCTTTGATTTGACCCATTGTGTTGCTTTGATTGACAGCAATCAAGAACCACGCTTTCCAATCAACATTGGAATTACTGGTTATGTTGCAGCCACTGGAGAGGTGAGAATATTTTTGCAGTGTTATGAGGAATGCAGGAATGTGAATGCGTACAAAGAGAAAGATGATTGTCACGGTCAGCACCCCTCCATCACTTCCCCATTTACCTATATATATGTATAGGTATGTTTGTGTCTGTGTGACTGTGTGTATGTGTGACGTGCAACTGTCTCTTCTGTTGGCCTTCTGAAGGCTAAAGGTTCCTCTGTAATTCCATACTCTGTCCCATCCTATAATCTACAGTTTTCATATATCACATCCTCCTCCGATGAGGATAAAGCATGTCGCTATTCTGGGGCAGTGGTCTTGGTGGTGGTCGTGGTAGACTGTTTTAGCCTCAGTGTCAGGTAAACAGCTACAGACTGGTTGAGTAATATTTTCAAGACTCACCTTCTTAAACAAATGATGTCCTAAACAGAAACATGGTGTCATTTGTAAATGATTTGTTTACGATATTATGTCATTCTAGCTTATGACCATTTAGCAATGACAAGAACAATTAAAAAGTATTATTACAAATTTGTTCTAAAAACAATTAGGCAAATATTTGTTTTACTTTTTAAGATGTTAAAACTCTCCAACAGAAGAAAAGAAGTATTTATGGAAAAGTTGACACCAAGAGGCAACCTTATATTTCAAGTGTTAGCTGCTTCATTTTCATAATAGCCTTGTATGGAGACATGTGGCCAGTGTCCCATCCTTAATCACAATCTTCACACTGGCAGTATGTATATACGTATGAATCTGTAACACCTTTTAAGTAGCTCACCAAAGTACTGCCTGCACCAGCCTAAATGGTGTTCGTCCTTACGAACAGAAACTTAATCAATTAGCAACCAGATAACTTGACTGCTTTTGTAGGCAATTTACTTCTGATTTTTACCATTTCAAGCATTTTTAGGAGCGTTTAAAGGACTGCAGTCATTGAAAGATAGAGCTTTGTCAAGTTGTATAGTCAAATTGAGAAACCATTGTCTGTGTAGCATTTCATTTCCTATATTGACCTTGAATGCTTTCATCTTATCACTTGGACTTTGTATACTTTCATCTTGAATGTTTTTGGCAGAGACAAATGTTAGAATTCACTCCCATTCTGAATTGCGATCTGGCTTGCTCTTTCTGATTTCTGTTTCTTGCGATTGTTGGTGTCTGTATTCTTTATTCTGTTTGTAAGACAAATGCATCAATTCTTGCAGACGCTGAACATACCAGATGCCTACCTAGATGATCGATTTGATCCAGATGTGAGTTCAGTTATTCTTTTGATCATTTTGTCGATAATTCAGGAGAGCAGAGAAACTGCGCTTATTCTCTGGTGACTTGCAGTTGTTTAATAGATCTTGCAAACGATGCAAATTGTGTGCAAATGCTTTCGAAATATTGATTTCTTGCCATTTTGTGTTTGGCATACATCTCTGTGAAGTCTATAGGAGTCGTAGAAGCTGCAGATATTTCATGCTCAACAGTTCATAAAATAGAATCGTAACTTTGTGAAAGATTCATTATTGACATTATTTATATATTCATTGAGTTCTATTTTAATTTGTGTTAGGATTTAATTGCATTTGATCATGAACTGTTTCTGGTGGTCTTTAATATGTTTAAATGGTTGACTTGAGTTGAAATTGGTTTAATGCAGCAGTTAATCCTGCAATTTCCTGCTTGATTTCATTGGAGAAATGGAGTCTCGGTCTTGACCAAATTTATTATTTATGTAGAACTAGAATTGCACCCTCTGTTATAGCGAACAGACTTGTGACAGTTGCCGTGATGGATGGCACTGGATGCTGATAAGAACCATGGTCGTTAAATATATAAAGGCAAAGATTCAGATGAAGGCAAATCTCGTCTTATTGATTTCCCCTTTGCGGTGATTGAGGAACTGAGCAGAGCAGGAACCTTTGTTGACAATCCAGTTCTGTTGGCTTTTCAATGTTTTGCATTGGGATTGAAAAGGGTCGTTGTATGTTTTCATGTGGCCTTGGATTAAATTAGAGTCAGTCTCAGTGATATGGCTTTAATTGAGAATAGTGGTGTCTGTACAATGGTAGTCAGAGGTCCTGTACCCCTCCAGCTGAGTGCCTGGCCCTTCCCAGCAGTTCCCAAGTGAAATCCTGACTATACTGGCAAATATGGTGATATATGATATGTTAGTTTATTATTGAATCACATGGGTTGACACACCACAACCAGGTACATAGAACGGATTTTGCATAGACAGAGGATTATAAAGTAGATAAAATAAATAAAATATAGTTCAACTAGGGGATTAAATAGAAAATTGACGTACGGAATGCACTTACATAAAACCCATGCTGAATAGTTAGAGAACAGATAACAGAAAAGGTTAAGAAATCTGTTTCTGGTTCTATCCTGTTCTCTAACTATTGACAAAACAAGAGGTTACCAGTAGTTGCAATTTTTTGTCAAGAATACATTAATAAAAAGCTGCTACTACATTTAAACCCAAAACAGATTAGATATGCAGTCAGTTTGGACTTGTTAGGCTATTATATACCTTGTATTCATGTGGGTCATAATATCAGATACTTAGTAAGTCAAGATAATGGTGCAAATGTAATGACTCTACTACTAATGAGTAGTGTAACGGTGTCTAGCAGGTAATAAGGCAGCAGCACCTTTAACCATTTGTGTTCATACTTCATAGTAATGCATATATATTGATTGTGATTTTGCGATTGATACATGTGAATCCATTTTAAAGCTATGAATTTATGCACTACTTGAAAGGACACAATGTTTTATTTCAAGTAGTTCTGTTGTGTATATGAAATGAGTGGAAACTCAAAGTGAATTATCACCGAGTGAGTGAACCGGGTGAGGCAATTCGAGCAGCTCAGTGATATTATAGATTGGTGTGTCAAGTAGTTGATTGCCTATTATTATACATGGTCGTTTAGATGCGCTGGTCTATATAGCTATCCGATTAGCGACTACATGTATTATTTCCGCATGGCAAATACAATTCTCTGACCATTCACTGTTAGGATAGGTATTGAATCATTAGGGCTGAAACATAAGTCTGTTTTACATTAAGAGAGGATTCATGCTTTTGCACGTTGTAGCACAACAGTGTTGAAGACCTCAGCCATCTAATTCCCCAAATGAGCCATTTATTACAGTCTGGAGGTACAATGTTAGACATGGCTTTCTGCCTCAAACCACAAAGACTTGCTTTTCATGAACGTCAGCCTGTGCGTAACAATTCCCTGCTCAATAATTAATTAAAACGTAGTTGTGAAGAACTGTCTGATATTTTTTAAGCCAGTTTAGCAATGCTGTCCATTTGACGTATTCGTTTGCTTGCAGTCTGCTCTGATGTTTTCTCTTTGAGGTTGATGAGGATGGCTTCCAGACGAAGAGCATCCTTTGTATGCCAATAAAGAATGCACAAGGCCAGGTCATTGGGGTCACCCAGTTGATCAACAAGCTAGATGGGACAGCATTCAATAAAAACGATGAGAATCTCTTTGAGGTAACGTCTCTTGGGCATCGATGATCCAAAATGGTTGTCACGTTTCATTTAACCTCGTCAGGCTCAGAGGATTGGACTATATATGTTACACAACGTAGAGTGAGATGTAAACCAAACAATGAAACATCTTTTAGATTTTGATGATTATATTGAAATATAATAAGACAATATCGCAACTTATTAAATAGCCTAATTACCTAGAGCAACACTGATTAGCCTAAGTCTTTTTTAATCTTATCTGAAACGTAAAGGTAACCATTCATACTAGCTGTGATTCATAGTTCAGGATTCAGAATCCTGTAGACGTTAAACAACGCAGATTTCCTTTGATGAAGGTTACTCTTTTAGGAAAGTATCAGTCCTTAGCTGACTGCTCTTTGGATCGCCTTGTAGAATGTTGATTCCTCGATCGAATGGCAATGTGTGTAGGATTTATAACAAGCCTTGGACCGAGATAAATCCGTATCGGCTGTACTTATGATAAACCATACAAATGTTCGTTCATTTTCGAATCTATATTACTAATAATTCGTGTTCATTAGGACGGTTCCATTGCAACCGCACATAATATTCAGAACTGTCATTTTGGTTCACTATCAATTGACCACAGCCGATTGATTGACCAAAACATTCTCAATCTTAAATCAGCTTTTCGCTTGTTATAATCTAAACTTATCACATAGTGATTTCGTTAGATCACTGACTTAACAGTATGGTCAAGTTATATTCTGAATAGATGTAATGAATCTCTAGATTTACAACTTAGTAGCAATTGACTTAAACTTCCATCAATTTCAACCTCTGAACGTTAAAACTTAACCATGGTAGCAGTTCATCACTTCATCTCTTGCACATCAACACGTAATCTGTTTCAAGGCTCTACGAGTAAATTTTAAATCATTATAGCTTATAATTTATTCAGTGCCACATGTATCTTAAACTATCATCTTCCTAAATTAATATTTCATAAATAATAATAATACGAAACATGATATTTGATAATCATTGCATTCGCCACAATGCTTGTCTTCTGATTTTCAGCCTTTATTAGTCTACTTCGTTGATCCATGCTCTAAGTTTTGGTGTACATAACTGGGCATACATGCTTACATGTGTACATATGTGATTATGCATGTGTATATATTTTTATTGTGTCAAATCGCCCTTGTAACGGCATGTGCCATGTTACGGCGCTGTAGAAATTGTCATATTCATCATCATCATCGTCATATGTCCTTGCATACATATATGATTGCATATATACATGCATACATGCATTGAACCTCAGACCTGCGTCCGGTTAATGACGTTAACAAACTGCAGAAATATGCTGATGACACCTACCTGCTAATCGGCTCTAATAACATCGACTCAGCACAACCGGAATTACTACACCTGCAGGAGTGGGCCAAAAGCAAAAACCTGCACATTAACCCATCGAAGACTCGAGAGATGGCAGTGGTGGGGCGATTACGACCATCCGTGGCCCTGCGACCATCTGTAACAGGAGCTGTTCGCACCACATCCATCAAAATGCTGGGTGTCACCATCGGTGAACGCCTCACGGTCTCGGAGCATGTTGACATGACCGTTAGATCATGTGCATCATCGCTTTACGCTCTTCGAGTGCTGCGCGAGCACGAGCTACAAGGTCCGGCCTTACATCTAACTACTCGTGCCACAACTCTGGCGCGTTTACTGTATGCGTCCCCGGCCTGGTGGGGCCTGATGAGCTCGAGCGAAGTTGATCGTGTCGAGGGGCTCATGAGACGGGTCAAGAGGGCTGGCTTCCTACCTCAGGATGCCCCGACCGCGACCCAAATGGTAGAAGCCGCTGACGCAGTCCTCTTCGCTGCTATCATCCAAGATAACAACCATGTCCTCCGCAGGTTCTTTCCTACTCGGTCAGTTAGTAACTATAACCTACGCTCCAGGCCTCGCCCCTTTGAACTTACAACTAAGAACAACAAGATCTTTGTACCACGCATGCTTTTCAAAAACGTCTACTAGATGAAAAACTGCCTCTCTCAATAACTCATGTATTCTGTTGCGTTTTGCCGACAGTTTTGTGTTAAATAAACGAATATGATGATGATGATGATGATGATGATGATGATACATGAATAGTTCTATACATACATACATAATTTACATATGTAAATTGTAATGTAGTATGAAGGTCCCAGATGTAGAAGTGAGCAGAACAGCTCTGGTGTTGTGTTGATGAAGCCATGACGAAGGAGAATCAACCAGACATGGCTTGGTTGGTCTTCGTAGGAGGAGGGCACCCAATAGATCAGTAGTCAGATATGAAGACATTCATTCGACACATGCAAAGGAACATCTGCCTACTACGTCTGTACTCTACTCTGTCTCTATGTTAACTGGCATGCATTTTGATACTCTGAAGTCTGTTAGTCTAGCAACATTCCTCCTCTGCCTTCTGTGGTGAAGTCCTGCACATCAAAATTCTCACAAGATGAGCAGCAAATCGCTGTTTGTCTCTGTGTATCTCTATACCTTTCTGTCTCTCTTATTGCACCTGTGTTACACTCGGTCAACGCACTCCGTCTGGTAGGCCCAATTGGACATTTTGCTTGTGTATGTGAGTGTGTCAGACAACTTGCATGATTCCATCGACCTATTGGTATCACAGAAGTCAATCCTACACATGCATCTATTGTTGTTTAATATGCGTGCATGTGTGCCTGTATGTGTCTTAGTATGCATGCATACATATATGCATACATATCTATGCATACTTTGGCGGCTGGTTACCTGACTTGTAATGCTGTGTGATAGGCTTTTGCAGTATTCTGTGGAATGGGCATCAACAATACTCACATGTACGAGAAGGCCGTTCAGGCAATGGCACGCCAGAGAGTGGCCCTCGAAATCTTGTCCTATCACTCTTCAGCCACAAATGATGAAGTTCAAAGGTTGAAGGTCAGTCTTTGCTTTCTTTAGTTCATTCATAGTCAGTGTGTCAGGGCAGTGCTCTTCTTGGTTCAAACCAACCAACTACTGATATAGGAGCTTTTAGCTAGCTGTTGTGTAAAACATGATTATAAATAGTGTTAATGTTGCAACAAATGCTTAGTCTGTGTATAGTTGTGTTTTGATGCTGATCATTGAACTCATTCGTTATGACCACTCCCAATTGAAGTATTTTGCATGTCTAGTCAACAACGATCAAAGTGTCAGTAAAGATCTGCCTACAAGAGTTTCTTTTTCTAGACTTTATTGTATAAATATGTGACCTCGTCGCTTTCTAGATCAGTTGGAAAATGACTTTTCATAAAGCCATGACTATTGATTTTTGGATTTAATTAGTGCACCTGCAGTTCAGACTCACTCTTACAAACTGTTTTGTGCCACTGGATATATTAATTCCAAATTTAGGTATTAACGCATCAGGTAGAGACAGGTTAGAATTTTGTATAATTATATGCATTTTTCTGCCAAATGATATTTTATATTTTAAAAAAATGTGCAGAAATTTTTGACCAAACTTTCCAAAATGTTTAGTGGAAATGTTAATAAGTCCATTCCCAACAAGTGGTCCCTGCTCATGGCAGAGGTCACTTATGTTGTACATATTCAGTAATCTTGCATGGTATATTGCTGTAATCGATCTGTGCTAGTTTGATCCGTATAAGAATGTCATTGATCAACTTATAAAAGTTGCCATGTATTTTGGTTGAGTAAGACACTTTAGCTCCCCAACTGCTTCAAATGAAGGCATCCAGCAAAGAAGGGAGTGACGAAAACGTGTTTAAAGTAGGTAGCCAATGCCAGTTTGCACCCACAGAGTCTTTGCTGACAGGTGACACCCAAACAACCAGCCAATTAATTAAGACCAAGCCAATTAACCACATAACCAAACAACCAGCCTATTAATTACCTAGACAATCAACCACCCAGACAATTAACCACCCAGCCAATTAACCACCCAGCCATTATAGAAGCCAGTTATCCACCCTGCCAATCAACCAGTATAGTAGTCATGTTGCCAATCAAACAGTCCACTCCAGCCAACCTACTTTCCTGTTGTCTGCGTTCTCTTTTAACAGAAGATGTCCGTTCCTTCAGTCCAGCAGTATTCTCTGACCGATTACCACTTCAGCGATTTTGGTCTCGATGACGATGACACTCTGAAAGCGACCGTCCGGATGTTCCTCGACCTGAGATTAATCGAAAAGTTCCACATTTCTTATGATGTGAGTCGTCTGAGTTGGTCTTAACCACGGTGCCATTGTAGAGGCGTTTGACATAGAGCTGTCTTCTGTCAGCCAATTATGATGATAAAGTGAGTTGGCTTATCTGGTCAGAGAACTTGAGAGTAGAGAAACAGGCAGATGAACAGTGCTACAGAATTCAGTAGACTAGATTAAATTTGTGGTCAATGCCGTTCATGTCATGTGCATCAGGTAGAACTACTCACTGATGGATCAGACTATTGTTTTGACAACCATTTTTTTGATTATAACAGGACTGACTGAATCAGAAATTGATTGCATTATAAAGAGCAGTTGCTGCCATGCTTGTCATTCTTTGGCTAAGACTAATAGTACATAATATCCAAGCAACAGCCGCAAAAAATGCCCTTCTCTGTAGCCACTGCAAGTTTCTAGAACATAATTCTTCATTTGCAAGATGTGATTCCAGTTCTGATCGCACGCAGCCTCCCTATTTCTGCCAGTTTCCTCGTTAAGAGTCTCTCAGTCTTTTTAGATTGACTGTCTGGAATAAATTCTCTTGAGTGAACCAGATAATGCCAATTCTTGACTGACGTGCTTGCAATATCATATCAGTAATCATATCATAATTGTAAACTCAAACTTTATAAAGCACTACTACAAAGCTAAGCACAGAACACGGGCTTATTCACAAGTGTTACAGAAATCCTTATGTTGCATATTGGAAGCAAAGATTTTGGTTGCTGTGAAAAGTAATAACCTTGGATCATGTGAAGGTGAGCCGTAATGATTAGTGGAAAAGCTGGGAGATGGGTACCAATAAGTCTCTGTTATTATCAGTCTCTCTGTGTGTATCTTCTGATTGGCAGGTATTCTTGAAGTGGCTTCTCACAGTTAAGAAGAACTATCGAGCGGTTGCCTATCACAACTGGAGGCATGCTTTCAATGTTACTCAGACGATGTTTGCTATGATTCTGGCAAGTCAGACTCTTTTCTATGCATTTATATATCAACTTTGATATTCTGAACAGGTAATATACAGATATCCAGATATACATCTTGTAGAGTATATCAAATTAAATTGACTTCATTAGGAAAGATTTATGATTTGTTAGCATAAGTCTTTATCTTTTTCGTGAGGTTGAGGTCATGGCTTTCAGAAATTCTTATTTGGCTGTTGCACTTCTGGGTGAACAATGATCCGGTATAATTTGGTGCTGGAATGAGCTGGGAAGAGATTGTCTGGGAGCTTGGGATTTATCCATTGCCTGCTTAATATAGTCTGCAAAGTATAGGAAATGACCGCCTCCCATAAGTCTGATTATATTGGACATGAGACTTTTACTTTTTTAGATCTGGTAAGGTAAACACCTTTATGTGTAGAACTGTAGACTAGCTGAACCACACTGCACAAAGCAAATGTATACTTACGTACCAAGCTATCTGCATTGTATTTATATATTTATTATTTGCTGTAGATGTAATGAAGTAAATGTATTTGGAGTAAAGCATTTCCTCAGAAGCAACATTTCTAAATGAAATGTGGGTGCTTATGCATCATAAGAACATTTATGCACATTATGGTCAGCTGCAGTTTGTTTGGCTGTTATGCTAGCAAATTAGGTGAGCTTAATACAAGTTAATGCTAAGTATATTGGAATGTAAGTTTATATATATAAGCATAATGCATATATAGTATCTGCATATATATATATATATATATATATATATATATATATATATATATATATATATATATATATATATATATATATATATATATATATATATATATACATGTGTGCATATTGTGCATGCATACATGTGGCATTGCTCAGTATCATTTATTGACTTAAAGGGGTATGGGTCCCTAATTACCCTCCTTGGCTATTACTGTGTACTGCTTCATTCTGGTATGACCAATTCTGTTTTTTGGGCTCCAGGTCAAGGTGCACACTAGCTAAATCCTACAGACCGTGGCCAGTTCAACTAGGGCAAAAGATTACCTAGACAGCCAATAATAAAACTAGTAGACTGGTAAAACTGGGTGATGGATCATGAATGTTCAAGACCAAAATGAAGTCTGAAGTGGCATAACATGTTTATCAATCACTTGACTCGATGAACATGTAGGCCAGGCATGGGCCTACATGTTCATCTTTTTACAGAGGGCCGCACTAAGATTTTAAGGGCAGCTCAGGGGTCGTATGTCAATTGCGGGCTAATTTTTGCAGATTCATTTGCCAAAAAAATGAGACAATACTAATTTTATTTACACTCAATATTGTAGACTGACTGTTAATGTAAATTAAGATAATTTTGATGATGAAGTCCTTATTATCCTAATACATACAGTCCTACACTACAATAAAAACAAAATATGTTTTAAATTCATTCAGTTTTAAACATACATAAAACTGTTTGTACAAAGACAATTTGCTTGGTGTGCTATATTTAGTGTGAGATCTGACACGTCTTCTCAAGACACAAATCCGGAATATTTGCTTTAATGTTTGAAGTGTCAGTTCGAAGTTCATTGAAGAGATTGTCATCTGTTAGTTTGCATCTGTTTTGCATTTTGTTAGTTTCATGTTTGAGAAGAACTGTTCACAAATATAGGTGCTTGGAATTGATGATTGAGTAGTTAACTTGTTGACTAGACTAAAGGCTAGACTAGGTGCTTAATAAATAAGAAGCAGATGTTTTAATGTCGGCCTACGTACAGAAATCCCGACATTCGTTTAGGCCTAGGGCCAGATAAAAGTTTCCCAAGTGCCAGGTGCAATGCTAATATAAAAAGGTCCTCAGAGGCCGGCCCCAGCCCACGGCTGTATGTTGCCCACCCTGATGTAGGCCATATGTCTGCACATTTATAAGTAGCAGTTTTGAGAATCTTTCTTAATGTTGCTGTCTAGCAACTGTAGAAAGCTGGGATTTATGATAAGTTAGAAAAGTATCTTGAATTGCTTTAAACAGAATACTGTGAACATTAAGATGGTTCTAGGAGGATTGCTTGCCATGCAACAGGTGGCATCTTGCCCCAGTTGATGTAGGGCACTGAGCCACTAGCAAATCATGCATGCACAAGCTTATATTATCTAGTATGAACAGTGAACACCAGCATAGTTTTTCAAATAACTTCCTAATGATTGCTTGGGTTAGGTATCTCCAATTTCATTTAATTGTCAATGGGGTTGCCAAGCATTGCTTAACTTTAGACAGTTCATTAAAAAATTGTTCAAAATTGCACATGTCCATAAATCCATAAACATTTTTCGGTATTCATAAATTTAAAAAATGCAATAAAAATAATTGAAAAGTTATTTTATGACAATAGCATGTCTTATTTACAGCATCTGCCATTCTGTGCAAAACAGGAAAGTTACGAACAAGTTTTTGTTTTATATTTAGCTAATAGTCTAGGCTTGGAATTTAAAAAGGGCTCTAGAAATCACTGTTAGAAGCAAATCATGTAACAATTTGCTAACCGGTGTTTCTAGACTAATTTGACCCTGCTGAAAACGAAAATCTCGGTTAGCAACCTGGATTTTGCGCGGTTGCATGGGAAAACAAGATGGCGGACAAAATGGTGGCCAATACCTTCAAATTGCTATAAGTGAAGTTTTGTATGTGATGGAAACATGATTTTAGAGTCCAAATTAACATATTCAGGGTCAAGGAATGTGATGGAACTAAAAACACACAAGTAGCTCTGCCAGAAACCAAAATGGCGGACAAAATGGCGGTAATTATCTTCAAATGGCTTTAAGTGAAGTATTGTATGTGATGGAAACTGATGGAAACCTGATTTCAGAGTCTAAATTAACATTTTCAGGGTCAAAGAATGCGATGGAACTAAAGACAAATATGTGGCACTGCCAGAAAACCAATATGGCGGACAAAATGGCGGACAAAATGGCGGACAGAATCTTCAGATGACTATAATTGAAGTCATGTATGTGATGGAAACCTGATTTTAGAGTCTAAATTAACATTATCAGGGTCAAGGAATGCGATGGAACTAAAAACACATATGTAGAAGTGTCAGGAAACCAAAATGGCGGACAAAATGGCGGCAATTATCTTCAAACATAGCCAATAAGCGAAGCATTGTATGTGATGGAAACATAATTTTAAAGTCAAAAATAACATTTTTAGGGTTAAGAACTACTATGGAACTAAAGACACATACATAGCCCTTCCAGGAAACCAAAATGGCGGACAAAATGGCGGCCATTATCTTCAAATTGCTATAATTGAGGTATTGTATGTGATGGTAACCTGATTTTAGAGTCTAAATTAACATTTTCGGGGTCAAGGACTGCGATGAAACTAAGGCACATAATGCAGCACTACCAGGAAACCGAAATGGCGGACAAAATGGCGGCAATTATCTTCAAACATAGCCTATAAGTGAAGCATTGTATGTGATGGAAACATACTTTTAGAGTCTAAATTAACATTTTTGGGGTTAAGGAATACGATGGAACTAAAGACACATATGTAGCCCTTCCAGAAAACCAAAATGGCGGACAAAATGGCGGCCAGTCTGGAGTTGTTTTCTTGGTCAAAGAATACGAAAAAGTAACATTCTATATGTACATTGAGGTTATTGCAGTGAAACCGTCATTTTCTACATCAGAGGTTCTTAACAGGAGTTTCGCGACACACTAGTGTGTCGCGTAAACATGGTGTGTCGTTGGTCTGTCGCAAAAAATTAGTGTGGCCAATTCTCACAGCATATGTCCGTTACACTGACTTAGTTACTTTAACAGTTCAGCACTTTAGCTGTGAGAATTCGTAGCACTCTATATGTCTAGATTCTATTTTATTTTATCGCAATCTGGGGCGGCCACGATGTTTACCTTATTTTTGCATACACGGGATAGGCTACATGTTTGCGACCGCGCCGATGAAAACTGTTACCCATTACTATTATAACAGACTGTAACATTCGAAATGGACAACATCCAGTTATGGCATGAAAAGCCAATATATTTCTCTTTATTTGATCCTCCATACTTAGAGCAATTGTGTGAATTGGAATGAACTTCCGCTTTGCTGATGTTCCTGCCATCACTCACATTTCATCACATTTGAAGCGTTGATAGTGATGCAGCAACAGCAGAATCACGTCGGTATCCCATGCACAAACCACTATAGCTTTCAGGTACATGTCTGGAAAGCATGCACAATTATTCTGGTATCAGCCCTTCTTCGTGTGTTGCTGCCAAGGTTGACACTTAAGACCCGGCATTAGACAATGCCTTATCTTCGTCCACGAAACCATCAGCTACAACTGCATCTCTATCGCCATTTGTGACTGTTGATATATAGCTGAACGATGGGAATGCAGCTAGATCAGCCTTGTTTTCAGGCATAGCAAGAAAATTCAGCCAATTTTCCGGCAAAGGAACACTTCGGCACTGTATGCAGTGACGGATTGGTCGTAATGTCTTACACCGCTTTTGTCTGGTTCCACTTTTTACTGACAATGCCATTGAATGCCTAGTATCGATCGAAGACAATATCGTTTCTCTTGTAGCCAATCGAAAGTTTCTTCACATGTGTAACCACTGTATCTGCCAGGTCACCAAGTGTCTTTGCTTTCGCAGGTTTCCCTATTGCTTTGCTTTTACCATTGCTTGTTCATTAAATGTGTTGCCTCTGTTAGGGAAATGCTGACCCTGACATGCTACTTTTTCAGAGAGTGTCTGCAACATTGAGGCCTTATCGAACGTTCTCATATTGCCTTCAGCATACACCAAGGCCACTGGTTTTGAGAGAAGTTCATGGCACAGTGCTGTTGCAACATCCACGGGACGATCGTCTTCATATGCTGTGACGAGTCGCTGCATGATATCGCGATCTCCCTTTAAAATTTTATCGGTGTTTCTTTTCTTGGTTGAAGAACACTTCTTGTACAAGTCGTGAAATGTAGGAGCATTGCTCTTCTTCAAGGGATCATTGAATTTCTCATAACAGTTCCAGTGTCATTGCCACAAAGTCTATCATTAACAAATTTTGCAACTTTATCATGTCCACGTTTCTTTGCATTAAGAAGTGAATCAAGCATTGCTGATATTGCAACGTCTTTTGTTACTGCATTCTGAAGTAGTGTTTCTTTATGCAATGCTATCGTTTTGTTGAACAGACAAAGCAGTGATTCTTCATCACTTTCGTCCCATTTCTGTCGAGAGAGTAATTTCTTTGTAAGTTTCATCAGGATGTACATCAAACAAATCTATGGTTTTCCTCTGGATACGAGAACGCAAATGGAATGACAGTGCCCATTGATGAACTGAAGTATTCTATTGTCGTTTGCTAGGCCAGTTATTCCACCAGCCTCCTTACAGGTGCCAACTAGCCATTCTTTTGCATGGTCTGCATCAACCTAATTGAACCTTCTATAGCTGTTCTCAACAACAAAATCGCCGTCACGGAATGCATCCTCAATTTTTTTGGCAACAAGTGCATCTCCGCAATGCAGATGGTGAGAGACTTACGATAATTCGAACGATCGTATCTGGAGATTTAATTATTATTATGGTTGAAATAAATTATGCAGGTTAATAATTAGACAAACGAATTGCTCTCTCTATCCTCACTTATAAAAACATTACAATAAAAGCAAAATTCTGTTGTCAAAATGTTACTTCACACTCTAAAATAAGACTGGCCGCCATTTTGTCCGCCATTTTGGTTTTCTGGAAGGGCTACATATGTGTCTTTAGTTCCATCGTATTCCTTAACCCCAAAAATGTTAATTTAGACTCTAAAAGTATGTTTCCATCACATACAATGCTTCACTTATAGGCTATGTTTGAAGATAATTGCCGCCATTTTGTCCGCCATTTCGGTTTCCTGGTAGTGCTGCATTATGTGTCTTAGTTTCATCGCAGTCCTTGACCCCGAAAATGTTAATTTAGACTCTAAAATCAGGTTACCATCACATACAATACCTCAATTATAGCAATTTGAAGATAATGGCCGCCATTTTGTCCGCCATTTTGGTTTCCTGACACTTCTACATATGTGTTTTTAGTTCCATCGCATTCCTTGAACCCGATAATGTTAATTTAGACTCTAAAATCAGGTTTCCATCACATACATGACTTCAATTATAGTCATCTGAAGATTCTGGCCGCCATTTTATCCGCCATTTTGTCCGCCATATTCGTTTTCTGGCAGTGCCACATATTTGTCTTTAGTTCCATCGCATTCTTTGACCCTGAAAATTTTAATTTAGACTCTGAAATCAGGTTTCCATCACATACAATACTTCTCTTAAAGCCATTTGAAGATAATTACCGCCATTTTGTCCGCCATTTTGGTTTCTGGCAGAGCTACTTGTGTGTTTTTAGTTCCATCACATTCCTTGACCCTGAATATGTTAATTTAGACTCTAAAATCATGTTTCCATCACATACAAAACTTCACTTATAGCAATTTGAAGGTATTGGCCACCATTTTGTCCGCCATCTTGTTTTCCCATGCAACCGCGCAAAATCCAGGTTGCTAACCGCGATTTTCGTTTTCAGCAGGGTCAAATTAGTCTAGAAACACCGGTTAGCAAATTGTTACATGATTTGCTTCTAACAGTGTCATTTTGAGATTCCAAGCCTAGTCTATAAGGTCAATTACTGTGATCACCGTGGCTTTCCTGTTATTCCACTCTGTTAGCATAGCCTAAGTCATAAATTATGTAATTAAATATTGTTTACTGGTGACTAAGCACAACACGTTTTATCAAAGAAGCAGCCATACATAGCTTGGTCATGTGATTTAAGGTAAATGTACTATATTTAGATATTTGACACTACTGTGCAGTTCGTTGTACCATGCATTGACTAACACAGCATACTAAGTTAATAGCTTTAGGGACATGACCCAACTTGATGTTTTGCAGAGTCATGGCTAAATCATCTGTGCCATCGGTTGATGCAGTGTGCCTTAAAAACCCATGCTATTGAAGTTTCTAATCATCCGCACTGTAATTTATACTATATATGATATATATAGTATATAATATATATAGTATATATATATATATATATATATATATGTGTGTGTGTGTGTGTGGTGTGTGTGTGTATATATTTATTGTTAGAGGTCAACTAAATACCGGTAACTGAGGACTCTCTTGGGTTTACAATAAAAGTATATTATTGCGGCCACATTCTTCTCTAACCTCAAGACTGTTCTCTTTAGCCGGGGTTGAGTCGGGAGCGCTTCTGAGTAGATAATCTTGAAGGGGCGCTATATAAATCTCTTAAATGAATGAATGAATTAATTAATAATAAACGACCAAATTATACCTTTCCAAAACGAACAGAAACAAAACTTGGCAGTTTCAACAAGAGCAGCTTCATTAACAGTTGAATATCTCAATGAGAAGCGGCCTTCAAAGAAGCCAGCAATTCTGTCAGTCATAAGAAACAAGACGGACAGCACAACTTAAAATTATAGGAGTCACCTTTATAGGCTTATCCTGTACACTTCATCTAATTATGGAGTTTTGGCTTGCTAACACAAAAACAGGATGTTGGCAGACCAGACCTAAAATTGCCAAGTGCTCTTAAACTATAATGTCCTGTGTTTATATAGAGTTTGTTTCTCGCCAGATGGCTGAAGTCGTAACACACCTTCTAAACGGTGTCAAACAACAACCTAACACACCTTTTAGAGTTTGGCCACAACTTAACAGACCTAACAATCCTGAAGAAGTGGCCGGGTATAACATACCTCCCCATCATGAAGAGAGGAAACTTCTTGGTTTCTGATAACAAGAATGCAACTAATTGCTAAAACCAAACTGTATAGAGCAAAACAGTCCATCATAGTGTTAGTGATATCCTTTCAGCATTTTATATTCAGCAGTTTGTTCGGTAATCTATTGATCTTTGGAATTTTATAGGATTAAAAAAGTCAACAAGAAATTCTAACCACATTAATCATTAAAAGGACCTATATCATGTATAATACATGGCATGTTGATATACTGTAAAAATAATGGTTGCTGTTGCTTATCTACATTAATTTGATGTACAATGTTTATGGCTATGTATCAGCGAATGAATAACTAAAACTGGAACTAGAACTAGAACTGAAGAAACTGAAACTGTAACTAGGAAGTTTCAGTTTCTATTAACTAAAATTAAAATTAAACTAGTACTTGGTGAAATAACTAAGACTAATAATAACTAAAACACCTACCACGTGATATAACTGAAACTAAAACTTGAGGCAAAACTAAGACAACACTATTGAGAACCGATCATCCTAGAAATATTGTCTGACCATAAAATTTTCTTATTTTGTCTGTGAATTAAATTTATTTTATTTGCCAACTTGTTTTTTCTGTTTATTCTGAAATAGTTGCGTTTGTCAATGTAGCGATGGGGGTTATAAAATATCTTGCTTTATCTTAATTAATTTAATAAATATTATAGGAATTTATTATAAGCTAATTAATTGCAAGCGACATTAGGTTTAATGCAAAGTGGCACTATAATATGGTAGATATAGTAATTTAAATGTAAGACCAAATGGCAGGTAACTGGCTAACTATGCAGTCGGAAATATGTGGACTGGTTACCATGGTAATGACATGTTCAGCCAATGAAATCGTTTGGAACAACATCTTTTAAAGTTTAGTTTTGAGTGGACAGGAAACGGTTGTGGTGAAAGGATGTTATGAGATACAAGAAATGTGAATAATTTCTAAATAAATAGAGTTAAACGTCGAAAGTACTTTAACTCAAACATAGGGTTAACGGCAAGTTAGAGAACTTTCAAAAGTAAAATGAATAAGACTGACAATGGGAGTAAAACGAATTCCATTGATCGCTTTTGATCGGTGAAAATGATTTCGATATGGTGGATAAACTGCATTGGTTTACACGACTGAGTTGAACTATGGAGTTGTCTACTGTCAAACTATGGACTACATACGGTAATCATTGAAGCAGCTGAAACGGACTGATCTGATTCCGTAACTGTGTGATCCTGCTAAGTCTACGATCGATTTGTACTCCACGAAAAAGGAAGTATTACCTGCCATCTGCCTAAGAAAGACATACAGACTGAGAGGAAGACATTTCAAGGAGAATCCGAATACCATTTTGTGATTTCCTTCCACTATGGAACATTACTCTGTCATAATGGTCTACCACAAAAGCCAGATAAGATAAAAATAATAAATTAGTTTATGTATGCCGCTTTTAGGTAGATAGGTTTGATATTTTAACCGTGGACTGCTCAATAACTTAAAATAATGTAATTATAGTTACTTATTTATAAAGCAAATCTGTACTATTATGTCTCATGTTTTTTGTTTTGATGTAGACTAATTATGTAATGCAATATATTCCTTTCAGCCAAGAATCATTGAGGCTATTAATTCTAAGCATGACAGTTAGTAATAAATATTACCTGTATTGTAGCATGGTCGTCTGAATAACGTTCTGAATGATCTGGAATCTCTGGCCTTGTTAGTTGGATGCCTGTCACATGACCTCGATCATCGTGGTACAAACAACCAATTTCAGATTAAGTAAGATCTTTCTGCTAAGACTGTTTATTTCCTAATTTCTATATATACAATTTACTCATATAAATTTTTAAATATAATGAAGGAAAAGATTCTTTGAGCAAAATATTCCCAACAACAATGGGATGAAAAGATTGATTTGATACACAAGTTAGTCACTTGACTAATATTGCAGAATTAAGGATACAGACGATCAGTAGTTAAGCTAGCTTGAGAGTCGGCCATGGATATGAAGTGTTAGCTAGGAGGGCAAGTGGCCAGTTCTCTCTTCCCACCAACAGTGTGTAGTCAGTGTACTGTTTGCAGCTGAGTGTGCTAGGGGGGTGCAGGTGGAACAGAAATCTTTAAACAAATTCTGCCCTGGTGGGGATTTGAACCTCTGACCTCTCATTTGGCAGTCCAGCAAGGACCAGAATGCTAACCTCTAGACTATTGCACGCTGTCTGATTAAGGATCATCATCATCATCATCAGGATCCATGGGCCGAAGGCCCATAGGTGTCCAACGCTTGCATCGTATCCATGGGCCGAGGCCTGTTGGAGTCCAATGCTTGCATTGGATTTCATTCGTATTTTTTTTCTTTACAAACGGAGTATCTGCACCCATCCGTTCGACCTTCGCACTTCTCCCTTAAAGAGAGTTCCAGGCTTAGGACTGGCTCTGATATCCACTTGTGGTATCAAAGGCGGCGATGCCGCCCATGTTTGCCAGCTTTTTCAGGGTTCCTCCTGAGCCTGTCCACCTCGCGTAGCGCCCTAAGGTGGTACTTCAGCCAAGACCTTCACCACTGATGGCATAGCCTCAGCAGGCACTCCCCTACTGACTGTTGCCACCCCTCACCACGTTGAGGTGTGAGTCGGTCTTTAAGGGGGGATTAAGGATATAAAAACAATAATGTAATGTGACCAAAAATCATGATAATATTCTAATGTAAACAATAGTTTGCCTTTTAGGAGCATAGACCTGAAACCAGCTGAATTCACATGACTGGGATTTGGAATATGGGAACATGAGTTGGAATTCTGAACTTGTTCAGTTGTGTCTGAATGGATTCTATTCCAGGTTCTCCAAGTGGCTTGATTTATTAATCCTCTTCTGAGGTTAGGAACAGCCTTATTTTCCAATACACACAGAGATACATCGGAGGGTAATTATTGTCGAATACTTTGTGACTATTTGTGGCAGAACGATGTCTCCTCTGGCACAACTCTATTCAACGTCAACAATGGAACGCCATCACTTCGACCACTGTCTCATGATTCTCAACACTAAGGTAAGACAGAGCCAAGGCAGGGCTCTTGTTATTTTGGTAAGAATATGCCAACTCATGTTATCAGTGTAAGATGAAGATGAGGTTAAGGCAAGGCTTGTGTTATTATGGTAGATATTGCCATTGAGGCAAGACTCGTGCTGCCAGATACACTGAAGCCAAGGCAAGGATGATGTTACCAATGTTGGCAAAGTGAAGAGGTCATGCTGTCTGGTGCCACTGAACTAAACAACGGAGTGATGATGTGATTGCAGGGTAATGAGATCTTTGCCAACCTGAATGAAGATGATTACAAGAAGCTGGTACATATCCTTGAAGAAGTGATCTTGGCTACAGATCTGGCACTCTACTTCAAGTAAGCTTCATGGTTTCTGAAGATTTCTTCACACTTTTATTGTGTCGATTTATAATGTATTAGCTACTATCGGCAGCTTTCTAGGTTGTCGGATCTTTTTCCTCAAAAGTGACTTCACCATTTAGCCTTCCTGTATTGATTGAATGACTCAACAGTCCATGCCTGCAGTCAGAAATTGATCCTTTTCTAATACACATCTGCGGCTAAATACTTTGAAATGGTGATGAATATGATCAATATCTCCCATGTGATTTGAGTTTTATTTTGCTAAAAGCTGCCATCTGTACTTTGGCCTGCTTTGTTGTCTGTATGACCTGTTTGATTTTGGTAATACCTAGCCTAATCTTGGATTAATTAGAGACACAGTAGGCGTGTCATTTTGCATCAAAGCAGTGCTTATTGAATGCTTTTTGTGCTATGGCAGCAGTGAATTATTTTCTACCTGTGATTAGATTAATCCATACATCTGGAAAATTAAAACTAATTTGCCTTTTTTCTAATTTTAGAAATCGTTGTGACTTTTTTCGCATTGTTGAAGGTGCTTCAATTGACTGGAATGATGACGGTCAACGCAATCTCCTACGGTAAAAGCAGTTATTCTGTGTCATTTCATGTGACGTGGTCATAGTGAAGTCATATTTAACTTGCTGTTGTCTGGGTGTGTGACAAGATTATTGGCATTTTAGTTATAAATTTTCATCCATCAACCAAAGTATTTAATAAGTATATCCAGGTATTAGAATTCTGTTGTTATGGATACCTTTTAGCTGAAAGATGTTGCAATCTCTGGACCAAATTTGAGGACTGTTGTAGCATGTGTTTTTAAGAATGCTACATCACCTCATTTCGCCTTAGTTCAGGCCCAGTGGCTTTTCTAGATTCAGTCAGTTTTCCCAAAGAACTTTCTTTGAGAAAGTAAATAACTGAGGAAGTGCTGTAGCTGGTCTCTTGAGGAACCCTTGGCACTTGTACGAGACGATCAATGATCATCGCCTTACCTTATTTATGAAAAGTGAGCACCTTTGAGACATTCTTTGAAATGTGTATTATTTCCAGAAACATACTAATCTTAAATTATGTATACCAAATTCTAGATTTTCACGTTCCAGTAATTTCCAAATTTGTAATTGTCTGTCCATTGTGGCATTCATGATAGGCTTATAACCGATAAAATAAATATTATGCCGGTAATTGTGATAATGCCTAATGATGGCTAAGGTAATGTTGTTGATGGTGGTGATCATGATGATGATGATGATGATGATGATGGTGTTGAAATGATGAAGTGGCACCAGTAGCATAACGAAGGGTTTCAGCGCCCAGGGGCAAGAGTTGAAACCCTTTGTTACGCTACTGGTGCCCCTTTATAATTTTCTTGCTTCCTTTCTTTTAATCGTTCTTGTCATAGTACTGTGTACTACTGAAAGCTAATTTTGCGCCCCTCTGGTGCTGCGACCGGGGGTGGCTGCCCCCCCTTCATTACGCCACTGAGTGGCACCAGCTGGTGAGCATGCTGCAAACGCTTCTTTTAATGGTTGTCATTTATTGTCCTCGATGGAACATGTGCTGGGAACTCTGAATGTGGTGTCAACTGTTCAACTGGGGATAGAATTCATTGGCTGGAATTCACGAGTTCATGAAAGAGCATGGAAGCGGTGGCTTATCAAGCTATTTGAGCAAGATTTGATTACAGATGAACTTGTTATTTCTTGTGAACTCTAGCATGATTGCAGCTGGCAAGGAGTGCCTTTGAAAGGTGATGTAGAATTGTTTCATTACATTGCTTTGCTTAGAGGATGCAGTTTACACTATGTTATATCACATTTCATCTGTGATGAAAACAGTTATTAAGATGTATACTGGTTGCCTGTTCTAGGAGCATGATGATGACTGCTTGTGACCTGTCAGCCATTACGAAGCCATGGAAAGTCCAGCAGAAGGTTGGTTCTGTCATTACTTTCATCATTCAGAATTGCCTCATTTAAACAAAACATATAGAGGTCAAAGGCCAAATGAACTGTGAGTGAAATGTTGCTCTGGTCACTTGAGTTGTAAGTGTGGCTGGCTGGCACAATACAGTGTTGTGTATTTGTCAAAGTGAGCTTCTTATTCGGCATGTGATTGAGCCTGTTTAAGGGCATCTTAAACATTTGTGACTGCCTCACGAAGTCAGAAAAGTTAATTTGCTATAAATGCACTTAGAAGGCAAGCATGCGTAAAATGGGTCAAAATGAGTTCCTTCCATAATTATTCCTATATCTTGTTAATTTAGTATCAGACTGTAAGTCCCTGTGTAGTGTTTTATTAAGTATTTCGATATCAATTTTCTTGTGATGCTCTGCAGAAAGACTCTATATAGCCTGTCCCTTTCATGCCCTAATTTAGTCAGAGATTATTATGCAAATGACCAAGTCATATAAATGTTTATCTTAACCAGTTTTTTTATAGAGATTTAATTGATGACAGCCTTAGAGTCATATGAATATGCTCCAGTTTACTTTATTTCTTTATTTAAACATTCACAACCCCATGCACAGGGCGGGTCATAGTCATGGTAAACTTAAACTGGCAATATCTCAAAAGTAGCCACTAAAAGACCTGCATCTCTAAACACTTGTAACTTTTTTACTATTTATAAGAGAAACAAAGTGGTTTACACTAAATTATTCAGCATTTCCGTTTAATCTAGTGCATTATCAACCCAATGTTTACTTTTGTATGTATGTATGTATGTATGTATGTATGTATGTATGAACACTTGTTATAATGCCCCTTCAAGATTTCTACTCAGAGGCGCTCCCGACTACAGCGCGGACACTGATTCGGAGTTTCACGCCGAAGCGCATGAACAATTGCGAGTGAAGGACTTGCTGAGGGTCCCTTTTCGACTGTGTGATGGCTTTCTCAGGCATGGTTACATTGATTTCTTTCAGGTAGCGGAGCTGATAGCAAGCGAATTTTTTGAGCAAGGTGACCTTGAGAAGAAGCAGCTGAAAGTGAAGCCAATGGATATGATGGATCGAGAGAAGAAATCTCTTCTACCTGCAATGCAGCTCAGCTTCATCGATTCCATCTGCTTACCTATTTACCAGGTATTTGTTGGTCTATTCATCTGCCTTCTGATGTACAAGTTACACTAATACTGGTTGATTTTCAGAGCATTGATTCTACTAGACACACAGACTGTTGATGTGCCATTTTCATAACACATCTATCTATCTCTATGCCTGCACTTATAGGCTGTGTGTTTGGCACTTGCAGTCCTCCACCTGGATCTTGATGTCACCCTATATCCTCCATTTAGGATCTCAATCAATCTTGGTCTATAGTCTCGAGCTGTTACCTTAAACTCGTCAAAATAAACATCTTGACATAGCCATAGTCATCAAATTGTGTAATTATGCAAACAATTCAAAACAGGTCTGTCTTTCAGAATACTTGATGGTAACAATTTTTTTTAACACCAAATCTGTTAAAAGCATTCTTCACTGTTTCAAAGTAAATGGAATTCCAGCTAAATTTCAAGGCATTTTGGGTAAAACATGTGTAATTGAATACCAAATTTCCTTCATTTTCACTTCGGTGACTACCGTTCTTCAAATCTCTTCTTCTCTTCCTCTCTTCCTTCTGCCAGTCTTGCTGCTCCGGCTTACTTATCCTTTCCTCCTCATATCTTTGCTGCTTTAGAGCTTTCTCCTGTCTCTGTCCTGTCTTGGAGCTCCCACTTCCTTTTCCATGATCTCCATCTTCTTGCTTTGTTCCACTCATTCCATTGCCATCTCTCTCATCTGTAACTCTTTCATTACTGACCTCTTTCCTTGGCTTCTATTTGATCCTGTCTCTGTACCTCTAACTGCTGCTTCTACATTTCACGTTGTCATATCTTTGATTTCATTTTCCAATTTTCATTTCTTCAGCCTCAAGTCTTCTTTGTTCAGGTGCTTTGTTGTTCGGTTTCTGCTCTTTCTGTGTTGTCAAACTCCATCTGCTTTCCTGTATTCAGTCAGTTCAGCTTGTTCTAGCCATCTTCATTTGGCTTCCTCTCTCTTTCTGTTTCCTACTTCACTTGTTCTCAACTTCATTTCTATCTCCATTTGTTTTCTTTGCATTTGCATTTTGCTACCTCTGTATTTACCTCATCTTATTGCATAGTTAATGGGGTAGGCGGATTTTGTGTGTCAAGTATTACTTTAAATAATCTTACATGCATTCTTCCTCTCGTTGACCAGTGGTGAATGGCTTTTCACATACGTTATGCAAAAATATGGTCGGAAGTGTTACTACATGTAAAAACTTCCTTTTAGAAAAGGTTTGCTCTGTACTGAATGGTAGCAGTTAAATCTTGAAATGTTCTTTTAGCCACCTCTGTCTTAAATAACTTCCAAGTTCTTTTTTTCACAGCTGTTTGATAATTTTTGACATTTTATTTAATCGCAAGCAGTTAAATACAAAGTGCAAACACTTGCAGAGCTATCCAAACAAGTACACTAGGCTGTAGCAGTAAAATAAGCCTACCAACTGCAAGTGTTTTGAAATGAAGGACTGCATATACTGCAGACTGTGTAACATGATACACTTGCAACCAGTTAGTGGAGGTAGCAGTCAGGATGAGACCCCCTCTCCCCACCCCCCTCCATATAATGGAGCACCCATTATAGAGAGGCTAGAGTTCAGAGATATCACATGCTTTGACAATTTAAAGGTATCTAGCTACTAGAAAATGTATTGTGTAGGCAGGTCTGGGAGCACTTCACAACCTTGGCAGACTGACAGCTCACATGGTTTTGCAATATGGGTGTGGAGACTTTGGCCTTCTGATGACAGTAGCCTAAATATGCCAGCAGCTGAAGCAATGAGCTAAATTTAACTTTGAAATAGCATGAACATTGATGAAATTTGTGTGCCAGCAGAAATGGTTGTGCACACTATCCTCCAAAGTCGATACTGTCAGACAGCTATTTATCTTACTTAAAATTTATGTGACAACAGATTTGTCAAGTTTCAACGTTGTCTGATGCAATGGGGATCCACCGGGGATCAAATACATTCACCACTCATTCTGAGGGGAATATGTCTACGTAGATACTAAATCCCATTTATGCAGTGCCAGAGAGGACTACGTCTACTCTGATAGTACTATTGTATAAAAGTCTGCCTTTAGTTATGTTACAAGAAGTGGCAACATGAAGTAATTGCCATGATGCATACTAGTGACAGCAGCTGTGATACAGTACTTTTGCCTGTATGTCTTAAGTTTCCTGCTCTCCCCTCCATCGAGATACTCACTCATCCATACTAAATAATTCTATGATGCAGTCTAAGTTGGATTTATAGTTTCATATACAAGACACCGTAACAACTGAAGTATACCTGACAGAGTATAAACTGACAAGGCTTGCTGCAAAAACTGATTTTCAGATCAGGAGTGAAATTCCTGGTCAACGGTTTATGCTGTAGTTGTCTGTTGCAGGCATTTTCCAAATTCAACGATGCCTTTAAGCCGCTTTTGGATGGCTGCCTCATCAACCGACAGCACTGGCAAGAACTGGCCGAAAGCAGAACAAAGCAGAACCATGACACAGAGGACAAAGAAAATACAGACAAGGACAGGGAAGTGGATAAGCAGTCATCATCATAAGAGATCACTCAAAGTATCCTCACTGGCGTTCAAATAATGTGGCTGATAGCCATTGTGCAGCTAGATATGCTGATGAATATCTGTAAAAAAACTGTGAAGAACCGCAATAAAGTGTTAGTAGTTCCTGATGATTTTGTGTAGCAGATGTGTAGACATGAATTAATTTCTCAAGGGACCAGAGAAGGGTTCATGTGCGTTAGAAGTTTTGAGGGTCAGCCTCCTGAGACACACAATGCAAAATGTCATTGTAAGCAGAGTGTAGAAAGGCAAATGTTGACTAATAGGACTGTTTATAAACATTGTTTCTGCAACAACCATCAAAACGTTTGCAGAGATGGATGCCCAACATCTTTTATTCGTGTTGGTGTAGATGGGAACCCAGAAATTATATCTAGATCTATAAATACATACTCCCCAGTGTAGTCGATGGGTCCCATGGGTGAAGCATCGGAAGACGTCATAACCATATTTTGGAAGGCAATTCAGTGTTGAAGACTGTGGGTAACATTTGTGTTATTATTGCAATTCTGTTAAGCGTTTGTGACAGAAAAGGAAGAAGTGATAATTTTAATAGTGCTTGTTGACTCACACTAAGTTTTTGTAGTATTTGTTCATTGGCAAACAGGGTCAGTGTATTCTAGAGAAAGGTCATTTTAAATAGGTAGAGTGGGTCAAACTGTGAAGCCATGGCAGAAATTGAAGAAATGTGAGCAAAGATAAAACAGTGTAATGTAGCAGTAGGACCGTGGCACAAAGATTGGGAGTATCAGGGTGAGGGAAAGGATTTGCAATGGGTTCTCTTGTCATTTTAAACTAGCGTCGTCAGGCATTTATAGGACTTTTGGCAACACGAGAGAGTGTAGCTTAAATGAATTAGCAGCTGAATATATCGATAAAGTGATATCAGTGTTTAAGAAAACAGAAATGTGCTTATGTATTTAAGATCAATGTTCACATGTGAAATAATATGCCAGTACATGTAAGTATAAAACAATGAAGTAGAATTAAAACTTGTTTTGTAGTTGTTCAATGTTCATTTAAAGTATTTTTTGCATTGTTAAAATGTCTGTAAATGCAATAGTTCTTGTGTATCATAAAGGAAGAAATGTTTTTGGATTTCTATTAATTTTATATCTTACTCAAAAGAGAGGCGACGAGAGATCGGAACACATGGAGAAGGCTGACTATGACGGTCGCTAGGATTCAGCGAATTGACGGCACAAGGTGACTCAAAATGTTGACTAGCCACTGCTATAAACCTCAAAAAGTTTGCCAGCAGATAGAATAGCACATAGATCAACAGAACCCCGTGCTTGATGCCTGGTCAGTGTACACCAGAGGTTTTCAAACTGCGGGTACGCCAGGTGTCGCTAAGGTTACGAGAAAAATTTCAAAAAATAAAAATTTTCTATAAGTTTATGGACTTCATGTCCTTCTTTCTTTCATTAGCTATTCTACGCCGCTTATATTTCTGTACATTTCTATGAGTTTATGCCATCGGATGTAGTGTTGCCGGCTGATTTTTCAGTCCAGGAAAGAGACCAGTTTGTTGAAGTATCATGTTATGGTGGATTGAAGAACGAATTAAAGAAAGACGTGTGATATTTGGCTGAAACGAAGAGCTGAATATGGATTAATTTCTGACCGAGCTTAAAAAATTTTGATTCCTTTCAGCACGTCATATCTGTGTGAAACAGATTTTTCAGCTATGCTTGCGATCAAAAATAAATACAGAACAAAGCTTGCACTCGAACCAGAGTTGCGTTTGAATTGACAAATATTAAACCAGATATTGTAAATCTGTGCTTGTCAAAACAAGCCCTCTGCTCACATCAACACTTTCTAATAGTGATTTTATTGTTCCTTTTTGTTGATATGACTACATTCTTAAGTTAAAATTATATTAGTTTAAAAACTTTCTACCTATGACTAATACCCGGTTTGCACCAATGGTTAAAAGGAGTTGTTAATTGCAAGGGGAATTCACGCTCGCATGTTGTTTTTTATCTGACCTTGCTGGGGTACGCCAAAATTAATTTTTTTACCTGGGGGTACAATAAAAATAAAGTTTGAAAACCGCTGGTGTACACGATTCACTGTGTCCTGTACTCCTGAATCTGAGTGTACCCCTGATTCTAGGTTTAACCCCAATTCTGAGTGTACCTCTGATTCTGAAGGGCAGTCAATAAGAATAATGTCATTAACGTGTTGCAGATTTGTAATTCTTCTTCCTCATGTTTGAGTTCCACCACCATAAGGTTATGGAACTCAGAACCTCCTTAGTAACCATGTCTGCCATGATTTGAATTGTCAGTCCTCCTGTACACGGAAATCTCATGGTAGTACTGTACACTGGCTAGCTTGTTGTTTACAGTGGAGTTAACAATATGAAGTGGGTAGCCCATGTCTATGATGGCCAGCCAGAGCCTCTCAAGTGAGACAATCAAAAGCCTTCCTCAAATCAGCAAAGCACACGTAGAGAGGCTGCTGATGCGCTCTAGTCTAATGCATGATGAGACCAGTTACTTGAATTTCATGTTCTTTTGTCTTGGCAGAAACCAGTTTGTTCATCCACGACCTCTATCTTCATTCTGATCCTTTCCAGTATGATGTCGAGGATTTTACTGGTGTGTGAAACAAAAATCAAGCAAAATTAATAGAAAAGCTGGCACGGCATTGCATACTGATGCTTGCAATGAAGACTGAAGATATGCAGAGAAAGCATTTGATATATTTGAGATAGTCTCCCCCCAAAGAGGATTTCAAAACTAATATCGTACTTTGGACTTGCAAGCTACAGCAAAGCAACAAGTATAGAACCTAGAAAACAGTGGAATGGATAAATAAGTGCACAGATTTGTTAAAATAACATGGAAGTGTGTATCTATGCACAGTACAGTCCAGTATCACGTGGCTAACGGGAGTCGTCCATCAGAACTGCATGATAATGGAATGTGTGCTTTGGTGTCAATTTTATGCATGGTTTTGTCTACATGTAGAAGTTGCTCAATGACGTTTGCAAGTTTGGACTTTTACTGTTGCTGAGTCTGTGTGCTGGAATTCTTCTTGTATGCATAATGGACATACCATATTTCAGATGGGTTTCTTGCATGTTATTGTGAATGGAACGGTCCACCTACAGAGGGGAGACAGGTTCCAGCAGTTGGGCAGACATACAGACCTTCATATGTAATCTATGCCGGAAAACCTTGGATCCAATGTAGCAAGGCTGAAGAGTCTTTAGAGTGGTATCAACCGTCAGTCATGGAATGTCTCACCTACCTGCTACAGTGGGTGACAAATACCTGTCCTTTGTGTATCCGGTGGTCAAGTTATTTCCGGATGCCATGTCATCTTCCAACTACGAGGGACTGCTGAATGGGTGAGACAACCGTGTGTCATAGGTGGCAGCTGACATTGCCTATCGTTCTTTGGACTCTTCAGCCCGCTCCATCATCCAGCGACTAACACCTAAAAGACCCTGCCTGCACAGCACTTCCTGCCCTCCAACCCACATGTGAAGCTCATAAGGCAAAGGTCCTTTAATTAAAATAGAGGAAATTTTTTAAACATATTTATTATATATATATACATGCACATAAAATAGCGACAGCATAACCATACAAATATATTATATACATGATACATCTCACCAATATCAGCATTTCAGCAAAGGATAATGCCTGTTCTGTCCTTGGCTGTGTGCGTGTGTACTGTCATATGTGATGCAAACGAGTAGGCTGATGTGTAGTTTCAGTCTATGTACTGCATATTAATGAGTCTTGTGTAACTGTTAATTAATTTGGTATCTGTTGGGAGGCTATTGCTGTTGCTATTGCCATGCATTAACCAAATTAGTTCATTAATGGAACACATGTTACTGGATTTTTACTGTATTTTGATCAAAAAAATATTCTCTTATACAAATTTCTTGCAGAATTGGAAATACAATAGGCAGTTGCTGAAAGTCTTCATCAAGCCATACATATACTTGCCAACAAAATTATTGCACTTATAATACGAGATCAACATGAGACTCGGAGTAACAAAGTAACTTCGATAATTGTTTAGAAGAGTCACTTGGCAAGTAAACATCCGTGTGCCTGTAACGTTTTTTGTATAGTCCTGTGATAGTCTTGTTACTTCCAGGTGGCTGGAGTCTTCCTCGCACCGTCCTTGATTGCCCTTGGTCCACCAGCCACAGCCAGGCCCAACTTCCCACGTGCATCATGCACCAACAAATCAGACTGTGCCAAGTCTTCATCATATCTTTCAGCAAAATAACAAAAAAAACAATAAGTACTTAAACGAATGCAAGTGTAATGCTACAGAAAACTGTAAAATAAAAACATATTATGTTGCAATTAAATTATATATAATGTAAATCAAAATAAGCAGACATTGACATATCACCACTTTTGGAAAACCCAGTAACAAGTGTGCCATCAGACAATATGGTTTTCAGTCTTTGATGGAATGAAGGCTGCCCAAGACTTACACGAGCAAATGGAAATCTTGTTGGGCCGAATTTTTAGGAGTGGTGTTGACCGAATTGTTAGTTCTGGGAGCCAAGAGAGGTCGTTTCGTTAGACAAAGTGGTGATAAAAACAATGCAAGAAACGGCAAAAATCATACACAAAACCCATGATTAAAAATTGTTGCAGCCAGTCCTGTTCACTTTGATAATGATAATAGTTAACAAAGCTGCTCAGGTTAAATATGACGATCATAATCGTATTGTAATCATAAACTCCAAATTTCTAAAGTGCTACCCAAAGGCTAAACGCAGAGCACAGTGCATTCACGAGTGCTGGAACGTCTGTAGCTGCAACATCCTATCCTACGGTCAGTTGCAATGAAGGTGGGTGGACACTGGTTAGGAACCTTCAGCAGAGAGGAGGACTGAGTCGATCTTTGCCTTCATCAGCCCCAAAGAGTCTATGGCTGTATATGATGTCCGAGTATAAATGTTATTTAAGAGCATTATTGAATTTGGCTTACAGATGAACTTTTCGTTCTTGATGAAGCTTAAGATCACTTACGCTAGCATATGAAGTGTTTTCTGAGGCACTAAAAAGGCACTACAGTATTATTGTCAAGACACATAAATGCATATATACAATATAATTCCACAATGTGGTAAATATAAAAGGAAAGGAAAGCAGAGTAATCAAATATTATAAGGCAAAATATAACGAACTACATGTAAGAACACAACATATTAAGTAACAAAACAAAAGAGGCGTTATTAAATCTGAGAAAACAAAATATGAACAGACAAGACTTACAAGAGATCGAAATTTCCAAAATTTTCCTTAGCTGGTGTTTTGTTCCATCGTACGCTATAAATAATACACCATATTTAACTATTTAATTGTTTTCAGCTTTCTATGATAATTTGTGTCTGTATTTTACATACTCTAAGGTGTTAGCACTCAAGGGCTATGTTAAAGCAGTCAGAAGACTAGATTATGTATCTGTAATGGCTAAGACTCATTCATACTTCATTCAGCAAAGAAAAGGTACCATGGAAAGATTGTATTGTATTTTCGTTTATTTCATAACTTGCTGTCAAGACGCAACAAGTAGGCCTAACATCAATGCATGATTATGCAGTTATAGTATTAGAGACTATAGTACTATTATAGCTTTAGGCCTAGATAATGCACTGTTCAGCACTATAATAGGTATAGTTCTAATGGGGCAAATTGGATTGGATTATAGTATTGAGAGTGAGGCCAAACGACAGCGAGGATTCAGACAGCTGCTAGTAAATGTCTTTGAACATCTGGCGTGGTAAAAAGTTCTTGCTATCCTTGGCTGGCAGGGCAAAGGGGTGGGGCCTGAAGCAGCATCTGAAGAAGCAGCATCTCAAGCATTGAATTTCTCCCCAGTCTCTGTGACTTCCTGGTACGGGTCTTTTGGCTGAGCCTTGATGCAGAACTGTCATGTAAATGTAAACCTTTGAAATTTCTCAGCATCACACAAAAGCTGCATCATGAACTCCATGGATTACATGTTGCTGCCCCAAAAGAATGGAACTGACTACCGGTATCAATGTTTCTCAAATGTTTGAACTCTTTCTTCAACAGATACCTCAAAACCTGCTGTTTCTTACTGGCAAGATGAGACATCTAAACATCATCTTACAACTAACCATCCATGCCTCAGATTCACATTTCTCTGTGACCTTGTTCACATAAAAATCTGTGTAAAAATAAAATAATAATAATAATAATAAGCTGAGAAACAAAAACTAGCAAAGTTGTAACTACTTTTTCTCCATATTGCACATTTTGCTGTAATTTCAGTATAGCCTGTAGGCACACACGTAAACAATCTTAATGCTGGTACACTTTTCTCTTTACGTTATTTCATTATATATCATGTCCAGGGATTGGTTGGACCGGAACGCACCGGAACGGCGTTCTGGTTCTTTTTTGAACGACCGCAATCCCATATCGGTTCTTTCTTTGATTAGCATGGCACCTGAAGCTGGCATTTTGGTTCTTCTTGAAGTGGGCGTTCCGGTTTTTTTTTTTTTAGGATGGGATCACTGATCATGTCCACCCTGCTCCTTATATTGTAGGTTTCCTGTTTCTGTGTTTTGGCACTTCATATAATTCTCAGCACACAGTACATTTGTTGTGTTGCACTTTCTTTTATTCACCTATTTTACTGAACTCAAATTACATGTACTATCTCTTAACAAAATTAGAAGATAAACTGTAGCATAAAAAGCACTTTCTTGCTACATACGATCTTTTCTGATAATAGTAGCAAATGGATTGGTTGAATATTACTAGTAACTCTTCATCATCTAAATAATGACAACCTTTGAAGCAGAAGCTGTGTTTTGTGCTTGGGTGTTAGCACTTTTCCTGTCAACTTAAAGATCAACTGAATAGAAACCAATTACATTCAGGGAATCATGCCTGTCCTCTAAACCAATACGTATGAATTTTGGTCTGCACTACTCCAATTAGACGTATTTCTATGAAGGTGTTATAGAACCTTCAAGCTGTATTACAAAGCCAAAAGAGCAGATTTCAGCATTTGTATGTTCTACACTGGAGAACATGAAGAGAAAGAAGGAAACTTAGGTGAAGCATCTTACTCTGGTAGTTCACCCGGAGGAATTACAATGTTGATCACATCAGATATGAGTTTGTACTTCATAATTCGATCAGCGGAGGTCGTTGAAGTCAAGGATGGAGACGCATTCACCTTCAAGCAGATAATAATACATCAATCTAACACAACTGCAATGAGTCAATCAATGGACCTGGCCAGATGAAGTGAAAACACATTTAACCACAGCCACTTTGTGCAGTGATGCATAGTACGACAAAGCGGTTACAGAAGCATTACTAAACATTGGCATGAACTTTAGCACACTGTTCATAACAGTTCATGTTGAACTAAATGATCTGAAACAGAGAAGGTTGATTGATAATCTCATCATACTTACTTCAATGAGCCAAGGTTTCAAGTTGTCATCAATGATAATGTCATATCTATGAAAAACATTATGTGCAATAATATACTTAAACGTCATAAATATACTATACATTAGGGGTGTCCAGAAAAATGACAAATCGCAGAAAACACCCATATTGAAGTTTTTCCCGTTATTCTATTCATCTATTGTCTATAAATATTTTTACAGAATTTTAAAAAGTTATCCTGAGGTCCCTCAAAGCCCCTGAACATACCCTACTTAAGTCCCCAGAACTGAAGACGCCCATGCTCGGATCTTGGAACTTGGGTCCATTGTCGATTTACTCTTTTTATCACAAAAAATAACGAAGAGTCTGATCTCGAAGAACTTTAAGTTGTTATGTTTATCTCAATGAGAGCTACATCCAGGTAAAATATACATACTAAATTCAAGGTCATTCAAGGTCATTTCAAGGTCAAAATAACCGAAATCTAGCAAAAATCAAAGAAAAATGATCAGATCTCAGCCAATAATTGTTGAAATTGGTTAATTCTTTCTTGCATTTCTCATCTTGAAAAGGGCTACCTGTGATAAGAAACAAGGATACCAAATATAAGACGATCAAAAGTTATTTAAAGGACAAAAAGGTCAATTTCAGACAATGATTTTTACTCTAAAATTGACCTTTTTGTAATTAAAATAACTTTTGATCGTCTTGTATTTGGTACCTTGTTTCTTATCACAGGTAGCCCTTATCCAGACGAGAAATACAAAAAAGAATTAACCAATTTTATCAATTATTGGCTGAGATCTGATTATTTTTCTTCAATTTTTGTTCGATTTCGTTTCTTATGACCTTGAAATGACCTTGAATGACCACGAATTTAGTATCTATATTTCATCTGAATGTAGCTCTCATCGAGACAAATAAACAGTAAAAGGTTCATCCAAATTGGACTCTTCGTTAATTTTTGTGATAAAAAGAGTAAATCGACAATTGACCCAAGTTCCAAGATCCGAGCATGGGCGTCTTCAGTTCTGGGGACTTAAGTAGGGTATGTTCAGGGGCTTTGAGGGACCTCAGGATAACTTTTAAAATTCTGTAAAAATATTTATAGACAATAGATGAATAGAATAACGGGAAAAACTTCAATATGGGTGTTTTCTGCGATTTGTCATTTTTCTGGACACCCCTAACTATACATATATATACAATTCAAGGTCAGCTCCCTCAGGTGTAGCTGTCTTGCTGGCTCTGCTCCTCAGTATCTTAGGGCTTATTGTACCCCAGTATCTTCTCTGCCCAGTCGTTCCTCCAAAGGTCCTCGGCCCATGGTTACTTGGTTGTCTCGCAAGTGCATACTTCTACGGCCCAGTCTAGGAGTTTCGCTATTGTTGGTCCCAATAGCCGGAACCGGTTACCTCAGTCCCTCAGGACTGACCTTTTCTCTATTTCTTTTGACCTGAAAACCTCTCTCTTTACCAGTGAAGACACTGGCCCGGGTCTGAAGCGCCTCTGTTTTTGAGTGACGCTATATAAATACTTGATTACGATTGCGATTACCTAAAATCCATAAATAACAAAAGCAGTGTTTACAACCAATAGTTCAAGGTTTTGTCAAACGTCTGATCTGGGACAAATTCATGTACAAAGGTAACAATTGAATGTATAGCTAAATCCATTCACAAGCCATCTTATTCACAGCATGTTGTTTGACTAAGTCTGCATGTCAAGACCCTAACTTTATAATAATTTATTAATAATTTTGTGAAATTATAAATTTGAACTATTCATACTTTTGAGTTTATTTAAAGCAAAAGCCACTGACCCATATGTCTCAAAGCAGTGCCTGTCATTTGCTATCACTCCCTAAAAAGAAACAACACCACTGTTATCGAAGCAACACAGTTCCAGTCAATCATTTGCATCCACTCTCAATCTGCTGGAAGAAGAGCTAAAAACAACATTGACAGAAAAGCTAAAAAACAATTAACAGAGCATGTTGGTGCTATGTACGTCTTTGATCGAGTTCTATAAATTTATTCCCATTGGATCATGTCATATATCTAAGTCAGAAGAAATATGAAACATTTGTAAACTATCTTCATTCGATCTTATGGTATCACTGCTAGGCCACTGTCTTTCAAAAGCACAAACAAACCCTGTTCTAAACTAGATGCATGTGGAAGGCTGACCCATGGGTGCAGTGAACTTGCTCAAGGGATGCCGCAGGTGGAAGGCCAAAAGGCAGAACCATAACATTTGCACAGCTTTTCAAAGAATGTGAAAAGCTACTGATAAACACTACTAACATAGGCCTACAACTATTTCTTAAAACTTAAAGTAGTGTAGAAATAGTCACGACACTGCGGTCGAACACAAGGAACATCATTGAAATAAAGAACTAGAAGAAAAATAAATGAAATTAAGGCAAGAGGTGCCATTGGCGCGTTGTTGCCTTTGTTAGTAAGGGTGCCTTGAAGATGGTTAGGAACCACTGCTCTACTCAGTAGCCATAGCATGGGAGGTTTCAAGCATGCTCCATGTTAGAAGGAGAACAATGGACCAATCCAAACCATGTCACACTGATGAATGCCAGAAGAGAATCATCACACAGAAGAACTGCTTCTAAATTATATTTCCTTAATCAGAAAATCAAACCAGAACTCGACTGAAGAAAGTTATTCATACTGAAACTGCCTTCAGACTCTGCACAATGAGCCAGTGTATCTCGTCAAAGACCTTGTCTGCCACCTAAGCACATAACAAACAATTAGATCTACGCTAATTCATTTGAAAATGCATAGCTTCGTTGTTTCAAGGGCCAGTTATAACAATTTCAATGAGATCTGATACCTAAACAAAAACCAGCAATGCTTGTCCAACTTTATGTTAAACTCTAAAAACATGTTGTACAAACACACGACAGCATGTTAAACTCTGATGAACACTGAATTAGAATAGCCAATGTTGACTGGTGAATGATTTGATCATTGATAAAATTTATACTTCACACAATTTTACAAACAACTAAAAATGGTTGTCAATTTAATGCCATTTCAATGTCAAAAATGATCAATGCAAGTCCAAATTTCAGGAAAATAAAAGTTACTACTCAAATTAGCTGCTAGAGTCTACTGGAATTACAATTGCATGGCCAATCTGCCCAGCGAAAATAAAAAGTACACTGATATGTCATGTCTCATAATTGTTTACCTCTAGCAGCTCTGTTAACATGTGGCTTTACACGGTTCCTCCACCAGTATTACCACTCACTCACCAATCACCATCATCATCATCATCTATCTTCCCCAGGCTTTCCACTCAATATTAAAAGTGCCCTTAGCGGCTCCTCTGCCTCCTCTCTCTAGTAACTGGACTTCAATCTCCATTTTATACCTCTAGACAACACTCTGACTCAACATAGCACTTGTGAATAAACTAGTGCTCTGCACTTACCTTTTAAGTGGCACCTTAGAAATTTGAAGTTTATGATTATGATTACAATTATTATGGGGACTCATTTGCATATATTTTACACAAACACACATAACATGGATAATTTACTAGTACATTTAATAGTACGTTTTTGTGAGGTTTTAAAAGGCACCATGAAAGTCTTCAGACACATACGGGTACATATATAGTAACTGAGCTGTGCAGAATTTCTGTGTTTACCTCTTTTCCTCGGGTTCCTCCAATGAAAACCCTTAGATTTTCCACTGTCCATTTTCCTCCATGAATTGCATTATAATCAGCCTACAGCAACAGCAGTACTTAGATCTTTCAAATCTACCAAATTCCTACAGTATATTCAGTCCAACACCATTGGCAGACAGCAGAACACTCACTTTTCCTTGTTCTGCCTTAGCATCACACAAATGTTTATACACAGACTGTCAGACTGAGCGGATAATAATTTATTAACAGACTTCAAACTATAAACCCTTTAGGTGACACTGCTTATCTTCTCCACTCAAGAAAAACCAAGTCAAAGCAACGACCACATTCAAATATGTTCAGCGAAGTCTGTGCGGTCAATATTTCTTGATGCAAAGATTGGCTTCGGTTCTGCTCAGATTAAACAGGACAACAGTGTGGAGAGTTCATTACAGGATTAATTACCAGGATTTTATTATTATTATATAAGTGGATACAAAGTGCATGATAATATAACCCAATGCATTGCAAATGCACTAATTGCTAGGAATAACTCTGAGGAAGCTCAAACTATGTAGCAAGTAGCAACTGATGCCACATGTCAGATGATTCTACACCCAATTAGGGGCCATCCATTTAGTACATACTGCAAGGAGGGGAGGGGTAACCCAAATGCATCTGCTTGCTATGCTTGCCTACACATAGGAAATGGGGGGTAAACCAGGACAATACTCGGCCTATATTGGCCTTCCTACAAAATTAATGCAACACAGTTCAGCTATTAGGTAATTATCATAGGGAGAAAGAAGTAGGGCTGTGGAAGAGGTACCTATAACACACTTGTATGCCAGTTACCTCTGACTGCTATTAACTATCATGCAGTTCTGCAGTGAGTGCCTGCCCCATCCTTCATTCTGGCCTTAGGGGCCGTCCATAAATGACGTCACGCAATTTTGGCCGATTTTTGACCCCCTCTCCCCTCGTCACACTTCGTCACAAAAAGTAACACCCCCTCTGAAAATGACGTCACAAAGCGCTGACCCCCCTAAAACCACATTTCCATGGCGAAGCAAAATGCTCCTTCATGGAACAAATAGGGAAAGAATGAATATTTTAAAATCTAACGGTGACCAAATATTGAAATAATTAGAAAATTATTAATAAAAGTGCCCGTATATACTAAAATAATAAAAAAATAACGAAAATTTAAGCCTCAAAATTAGTGCTGTTATTATTAAAATTAAATTGTTGTTAATTGTTAAATTTAATAACATAGACCTGGTGTGACGTCACACTTCTCAGACCCCCCACCCCCATGTCACACATCGTCACAAATTTCCGACCCCCTCCCCCCCCCTAGGTGCGTGACGTCATTTATGGACGGCCCCTTAAACTACAGACCCAAGGTTTGAGCTGCCTAGGTGCTAGTCTGTACATTGGTCTATTGTTGTGTAGTCAACACACTTATTATATAGGCCCTAGAGACTAGTTCACCAAGTTATATTAATTGTGTTTTAAAATCATAATAAAAAGTTAAATATTCAGCCAGGATACAGTCAGGATATAGACCCTTCTATAGGATTGGAGGGGTGTGTGTCAAGCCTATTCAATTTTTCTTGGATTTCTGCATAGATGTAAGTGGAAGGCTTATGGCTATGTCTGAAGGATTCCTACAAACACAGACTACAGCATTCTGGACATGGTGAGAAACAAGTAATCTTGATGGCATATACATGATTGGCTCTGACAAAATGAGTCTTAAGTCAGATATTCAGAGTTCTGTGTAATCAAACAGCACATTCAGTTCTGTTCAAATGACGCATAGTTAGATTAAGAGATATTTTCAGTTTAACATTAAGACTGTCAAATTTTATAATTCTGAGAAAAATGTTAATCATCTTTTGCTTAGACTTACTCCTTCCTTTTGAATTGAAACATTCGTGAGGTGCACAAACATGTTGTCCAGTTCGTTGACATTTGCGTTGTACTTGACAGTACAGAAGCGACAGAAGCCCAACCGATACCTAATGCACAAACCAACAAAAACCAAATGCTTGTAAACTTGTTTTATTTATGACGACTGCAAATTCTCATCCTTACATTTCTCTCGCAGGTAATCAAGAAAGCAGTTGTAATGTGCGGCAGCTGTTGCACTATTTTTAATCCTGCAATCTAATGCAAAAGCTACAACCAGACTTCAGAAAAGACCATTTGATTGAGACAGTTCTCCTGAGGCTCATTATCTCTTCTGTGACACCATCAACATCAGATACATTATGCTGCAAGGATTCTTTGAGGTGAGAGTGGCATTTTGACAGAATTAGTAAATCTAATAAAACTGCTAAATTATACAATGTCTAGTTTGCTTAAAAACCTCATACATGACCCTTAGGATTAGTATGTGCTGAGTTGTGCTGTAGTCCTTTCTGAAATCTGCCTGCACCAGTGCTCCTCTGCCAGGTGGGGCTCTACCTGTGATTTCAGCCATTCTCATAGGACTGTCATGAGCACTTTGCACATGTGATTTATCGGTGCTATTGTTCTGTACTTGTTGACTCTGTTAGATCCTCCTTCTTTGGAATTGTTACTATTCCATTCTTCTGGTATTCCCTCGTCTTTCCAGGCTTGATTGCAGATGCTTTGCATTTCGTTAGACAGTACTTCTCCTGCCCTGCTGACCTCACTAGTTGTACCATTCCTGGAACCTGGCTCCATTTTAATTTACCTATTGATGCTTCAACCTCCTTGAGAAGGATATCATTCTCTTTGCCTTCCTCTGTGGTGATGGTGTTATATCTGCCAGCTCTCTAACTGCCTCGTCGCATTTATCATTATTCTGGTACAAATCGATGTCCTTAAATTTTTCACTCCTTCCTTCTCCTACATGAGGTTTCCATTCCTATCTGTGATAAGCTTGTCTACAATTGTTGCTTCCTGCAAATTCTTCAATAGTTATTAGCTGTTCAGCTATTTACCCATGTCCCTCTTAGCTGATTTTCTTACTCTCTTGCACAATCTTTTGTTTTGCACAGTCCACCTGCTACTCTTCATCAACTCATGGTCCATAGTGACTTCATTCTCTTCTGAGTGATTCCGATAGCCAACTTTTCAACCCAGCCCCAGTTTCCCAGCTGGGGACGCAGGCCTTGTTCATCCAGGCACCATCTGTGCCAGCATCTTTGTCTTGGTAAGTGTGACATCATACAATCAAGAATACACTGCCATTAAATGCCGTTGCTTGAACTTGCCTTACACCAAAATAATGCTGTCCTATCACAAAATATATTTCAGCACTGGGCCAAAAAGTCGTGGTGACTTTAACCGCCACTTTTAAAAGTGGTGGTGTCTGGAGACCACTGTCACGATAGAAGTTATGCCTATGGTTATAACTGTGCATCTTAGTAAACAAAGAATTCAGCGAAGGTCAACCTACATGTAGCACTTGATTGGGCGAAATGATGTCACAAGGACATACAGACGCAGGTCAAACTTCTTCCCACCAATTAACAACGGATTGTCAATATATCGTGATATGACATATGTTTCTTTTGCAGAAGGTGTTGTAAATCTGGAATAAAACAACATCCAGGTTATTTTTAACTGACCAGAACACAATCATAGATGTACATCTTTACATCACTTGGGCATATTAGAAGTTTTTATAATGCCAAAAGCAGCAGAATAAACAGTAAATGGGTAGAGAAGAGTACAAAACTGACAGAGGTCAAACAACAGCATCCATCAATGAATTTAAGATAATTCATCTATGAAGCAAACTATCATGTTATGTCATGTCACATTGCCATCATCGCTTCGTGACGGTTGGCTACATGAATAGACCTTCACTGTCCAGTGCTTTCTATCTCGTGCTGCGTTCATTAATCCAGCACCCACAAGTCCAATCCAGTTCAGGATGTTGTCGATCCACGATATTCTAGGCCTTCTTTGTCCTTGGACCCCTTCCATGAGACCCGTCATCAGGCTGCTCTCGATGTTGTTGTGCGGCTCTCTCATGATGTAACCAAAATGTTGTAGTTTTCAAGTTTTGGTATGGGCCTTTCTGGCCTCCGCTGATGTGTACGCCCTTTTGTTGGACATCATTTTCATCCAAGGGATTCTCAACAGCTTTTCTGTTTCAAACTATTGAGCTCTTCTCAAATATAAACGTGGTGGCCTTGCCTCTGCTGATAGGATTCTGGCAGGCACAGTGCAGTTAATCACTGTTCAGTTCATTTCGTACTTGAATGGGTGGAATCGTCTGGGTCAACTCACCCCACCAAAGACAGACTGGAAGCCAGTCATGGGAGTGTGCTATATTTACATTCTCAGACACATGTTTCTACTATTCTGCTGCTTTTAACACATAAATAACTGAATTTCGTAAACTTTTTAACATGTGATCTAGTGTACTGACAAGATAACTTTCTTTCACATTAATACCTCTTTATTAATTCTGGCCCTTATTTTGATTTGCATATTGTTTTCGCAGCTGTTGGATTCACCCAGTGAGCCTCCCTCCACTCTTCTGCATTGTACTTTAAATTGGCAACTCACACAAATCTCAACATTCTAGCAATTAGGACTAGATGATATGCTCAATACTAATAAAAGGGATTGCCTAATCTCAATTCTGAATTCTTCTCTCCTTCCCATCTTCCATCCATTCATCTATACAGATCTATGAGTATTGTACTACACTGGGCACAAAAACACAATACAAATCCAGGAAATGAGAAAGTACACATAGATGAAATTAAGTCTGAAAATTGACTTGCGTGTTTGTCTTGCTGTCCCGAGACCATTTCTTCAGCTGTGACAGTCGGTTAATTAAAAATATTCCAATGCCTCGTGCTGAAACATGCAGTAAATAGACAGAAAGAAACTAAAAAAAATACAGTACAAGTTTTTCAAATAGATGTGAGTCACTGTTCCATCTTTAGATTAAATGAGACTCTGAGACAAAGACAAAAAAAGCAATATTAATAAACTGAAACTTTACAAACAAGAAAAATTTTCTTTTATGTCAAATTTTAAATATTACATTTGCTACATGTGAGACAATGCAATGCAGTCAAGTTAAACATAATATCTAGAACAAATGACCGATCCTAGATTAGACTACGTGAAAGTGAGCATAAACTTATGACATTACACATAGACTGTGTGGCATTTTGCTCAGTTAGCATTCTCTCGACAATTAAATATTTAAATATTAGTTCCTTTAAAGCAGCGGTTCTCAACCTGTGGGTCGCGACCCCCACGGGGGTCGCCCCACGATTTCCCAGGGGTCGCCTGGGACCTTCAGAAATTTGTACAAAAAAAGTTGTCAACATAGTTGCTTAATATTTAATATCATGTAAATATGATTACTACACTAACTACTAGTCACAGCATCGACTTGAAATTAATGTTTACTTAGCAGTTAATTTAATTAAATTTTTTGCCATATTAGTTTTGAAATGTAAATTCTAAGTTCACTGTTACTTCTTAAGTTAAAACAAAACAATAGCCGGTTTGCTACGAAACTGTGCTGTTGGCTGCAGTTATAATTAATAAAGAACGCTAGAAAAGTTTAGGCCTATGAAATTGGAGGCCGCCTAAAATGAATCAGGGTGGACGAGTGTTAAGAAAAGAAAATATAGTAAATATAGTGTAAAGTATGGTTTATTTCCATAGTTGCAGAAGGAATTGAGAAGCCACAATGTGTTATTTGTAATGGCATTCTGTCGGTCGAATCGAAGTCCAACAAACTGAAACGCCATTTTGATACTAAACATTTTGATACTAAACATCCTAACTTCGCCAGGATGCCCAGTAGTTTAAGAACAAAGCTAATGACGTCGACAAAGGCAGACTTGATACCGGGGCAAGTACTGTAAACAGCAACGCGTGGCAGCTGTTGAAGCGTCATAGCCTATTCGGTTGCTCTCAGAATCGCAAAAGCCAAGAAACCTCACACAATAATTACCGAGGACGTGTTGTTGCCAGCAAAACATTGTTCGAGCTAGGCTTGGAGCTGAATAGGCCTATGTTAAAAAATAGAATCCAATTTCCTTGTCCAACGACACCGTCTGCATGTCTGTTGATATTATTACCAATAAAAATTACAAATTTGCCCGTTAATTATTGTTTGATCAGGGAAAAATCTGGTCCACTTGAATTATTCAGCATAGGTCTACAGCTCGACGAATCCACAGATGTTGCAACAATACGTAGTAGCCTACATAGTAAAAATACACAATAAATATGAAACCTCAAGTAAACATTTCACTTACTTAATTTTACTTTAAAAAATTTCAAAATGATTAGTTTAAAAAATTACAAATTGTCTTGTTAATTATTGTTTAACTTAATTGCGCATGATGCGTGTGGGTTAATGGTGAGAAGTAAAATGCATCACACTGGTAGGGAAAATGCGGTGAAGGGGAGTAACGCGATCAATTTTATTGTTGGGGTCGCCGCAACTTTGGAAATGTTAATCAAGGGGTCGCAGCACTAAAAAGGTTGAAAACCGCTGCTTTAAAGCAAACTGATCATAAAACAGTTTGGTGTAAGTAAGTTGGCAATGCCTGACTGACACTGATGCTCCAGAAAAGACAGCATATTATGTGACTATGTGGTATGCAAATATGTTTGTATACCTTTTCCAGCTGGTTTCATGATCCATGTACTGGATGGATTCTTACGAAATTCCTCCACAAACAGATTATAGTCAGCAGGCAACATGAAAGTTATTGGAATAAAATCTTCAGAAACAAACAAACATTAACCAATTATAAAATTAACTACAATATGCATTTCCTAATATACCTGCTTAAAATGATGCCCATTTAACACACGCAACAAGCATGTTAACGTGCAGCACATAACTTACTGTATAGTACTACATGCTTATCAGAAAATCTCAAAGTACTTCCTCCTAGATGCACCAGTTATGTGACACTAAAAGTGAGAAAATGCATGAATATAGCATTTCTTCATCTTTGGGCCCTTTTTGGGCTCCATAGAAACTAGCTGCAAGCATTTTAAAGCTTGTCTAATGATTTCCGAGGTGGATAACTCATGATAAGAAACATAGTTGTTAAAACTGTATTTTTTGTTTTTAGTTTTGTCCAAAAAACCTCGGTTTTTTTTGGTTTTTATTTTTCATCGCATTTTTTCCGTCTTTTATCTTTTGTATGTAACTTAATTTATTTATTTACTGTCTGTTATTATTTCATTTATTTTATTTTTTTCTGATGACACTTACATTGTCGTCTCCGTACTTTCAAGGATTCAGCTAATATACTCTATACTTACAAACTTTAGTTTTTAATTGTGCTAGTTTATGTCAGTATGGACTTAAGTGGGCTTACGTTTACAATTTGAATTTGAAAAGATTTAAATATTTTTTATTTCTCAATTTCTTATTAAACCAAACTTATAAAAAATAAAATAATTATTAATAATATAAACGAAGAGAAATCTCTGCAACGAAGCTAACATTCCTGTGACGCTCTCCCCCCGCGAAGCGGGGCGAGACCTGCCCCTCACTACCTCCCTCGCATCCATCGGCGAAGCCGATTACCCACCAGCATACCGGCATACCTCTACGAGCCCTTGGCTACCCGTGACAAAAGGACGACGGCAGGGGGTGGACGGAGAGAGGGACTGACGGCTGAGACGGACGGCAGGGGCCACTTCTGCCACCCTACCTCTTTCATTTCCTTCCTGCCTGTCTGCCTACCTGCCTCGAAGACAACTATAGGGTTTGATATCTGCCTGCCTGCCTGGGAGGCAGAGGGGATGGAGCATCATGGAGGGATGGTGGTAGGGATGGATAGAGGGCTGTAGGAGAGATGGACGGACGGTTGGAGGTAAGGAGGGAGGGAGGGGATGGCGAATGGTTGGAGGTAGGTAGAGAGGGACGAACGGACGGACGGAGAGAGGAAGGGAGGGTCATAGGCAGGGTGAATGGATGGAGGGACTATATATAAGGCAGAGGCAGGACACGCCAATCATCGTCGATATGACGGCGTCGTTAAATAAACGAATTTAAGTTTTAAAAAAATAGAGTGAGAAGACTTAATCAACATATCCTCTGACCACGCATCTCTTAACATTTTCGAATTGTTTTGAACCGTCCTAGGACGGGAAAACATCTAGTTGTAGATTAATTTTACTTAATGTTTACTAATAAAGTTGTGTTATTTGTATTATTGTATTGTGCTATAAAACGATTAGCAATGAAAAAGAATTTGACTTGTCATGGATGGCCCCCATAGTATACTCTGCATAGGGCCCGTAATATCTTCACTTCACTAAATCTTCACTTGGTCAAAGAACAAGTACTGTCACCCTATCCTTTTCTATCATTGATGTCATTATGAATAACAAAAAGGCCAGATTTTTTAAATGAAACTTGCCTTACACAGGTTGACAGGACAGTCTGTCTATTTACAGACCCAGCTCAACTTTGAATTTTGTCTCTAAAGTTCTTGAATGGTTGGTTATGAATTATATGCAAACTCACACACTTCACAAACTACTGTAGTAGTGCTTGGAAAATGTGACAGTGTGCAACTGTGCATACAATTATTCATAACAATTCACAACCCAGTCACAAACTTTACAGACAGTATTGAGAATGGGTTAGCAGAGCAAAAACAGATGGAAAGGCTCCCTCATGAAATGAGAAATTGATAATTTGATGTTTACGTTAACTACAAAATCAGTCAATACACATGCACCCGGGTAATGTATATAAATATACATCATCAATAATATATATGTATATATACATATAGGAAAAATGTACACATGGGTGACACAAAAATATGTGGTTACTCATATTGATTGGTATGAGTGCTGTCCATAAATTATAAAGTGCAGTATTTGTACTGTGACTTACTTAATACCAGTAGATATGCTACAAGCTCAGTATTTAGGATTCACTCTAAATGATGTCATACATGACTCAGACTTAAAGAAGAGGACTTTTACTGAGATTGCTGACTTGGGAACAGATATGGATTTGCCAGTACATTACACAATACACATAGTGCAGTGCTAAACAAAACTGCATTGCCTTCAAAAAGTTAAACAGCTGACCGAGATGAGTGTATCTTCCCATTTCATCCTTCTCTGCCAGTGGACTTCCCTCTTTCTCTAGGTCCTTTCGATACCGCTTGATGTTCTTCACCATAAGGTCTTTGCGTGTTAATTCATAGTGATTTGGATAGTGACTGATAACTCTGTGGCAAGCAGAACAATAGGTTATATAAAAATCAGTACCAGATGAATTTATTTTGTGCAGAAATTTGTATGTAAACATCATCATATTAAATAATTGTCATCAATATTTCCAATTCTAAGCACTCTTTGTTGCTTAGTAGTAAAGTTATCTTGAGTTTATAAACCTCCACTTAGCATCTCCAGAGATCCCCTCTCACACAGCACTCGTGAATAAGCTGGTGCCCTGCATCTGGCTTTTAAGTAGCACTTTAGAAATTTCGACATGACCATGATTATGTTTACAAATACCTATTTCACAGAATGCCATTGTAGTGTGGCTCAGTTTTAACAGATAGTTAAGCCCATCTAATATATTGTTGCTCTATTGAAACATGCTACCACTAGACTAATTGATTTAAAATTTGATATTGGTGATTAATTTGTCGAGATTTCCACCAGGAAAACATTAAGAAGTGATTACCTACTGAGCCCCACCGACACCAAGCACATCATCTGTGGCCCTCTTTAATTGCATAAAAGCGGAACCAAAGACTGAAGTTCAACTATAAGAATATTTTAAGTCTGGCTTTCCTATATAGGCCTACTGTGATTACCAAACAGGTAAACGAACGTAGACTGGTGTCTTACAGCTGCATCACAGAAATCGTAAGATCAAAATAAGCTTCTTTAAAGGTAGCCTAAACACTTACTGGTCATCAACCAGTCTGTAGCCATTTTCCACACTGAAGATACTTCTGACTGACTGCACAGTTGCCCTTGAAATCAAGAAAGTACAATCAATTTCAAATTTCTTCCCTTCTCACATTCGCTCCAATCCATCAACAAATCCTTTATTCTGCATTGCTGTCTACCTCCCATCTGTCAGATTAGAGATCATATGCATAGTCACATTCAAAGCTTTAACTCCTTCGCAGCTATGTTGTTTTTTATGAATTTCACCATAATTAGTTCATATGAAGACAAACACTTAAATCTGTTGAAATATAGACATGTCCTATATCATTTTGTTCGTACTTGATTCCTCAACAATATTCTATCTTGAAAAAGCACATCAATTTATGTGTTTGCCTTAAAATTTATAAATAAATTAAATTTAAAAAAAATAAAAATAAAAATTATAACATTAGAAATTCATAAAAATCGACGAATAGAATATTATGTAATAAAAACACTTATAAATGTAGCCACGTATGTGACAAACTTGTAGAAACGGGAGAAGGGCTAACAATTAGTGAATTTAGTCGAAAATGATCTTATATTGCTTCCACTCTATGATGTGATATTGGCCCTCACAACGGTAAGTTCCACGACGTTGCCGTATTTCAGACCCAAAATTGTCCACCTCGTCAAACGTAGCCTATTTCTTTAGAGAGCGTTTACAAAATTGCCTGACCGATAAATTTTATTTTTTGGACTTCGCTGATGAATAAAAAATATAACTACAGAGAAGTGATCACATGGGCTAGCCTAATTTTGCTCCTAATAAATAATAACATCGGCTGCATCGGCAATGCGATTTCCGATGGGTGGCCTTCAAATCTCGAAACCTCTGCATCGTCAAATATATTTGTTTTAGAGCCTTTACAACATTTGTTGAACGATATAATTTACTTGTTTGAAGTTTGCTGATGAAAAAACATTAAATTACATAGAAATGGGCCAATTATCAATAACGGGACGTGACTATTTACATTGAAATGGCCGGGTGTAAGAATGTCAAAATTTCATCGCCAAAGTTGCCCTTTTAACTTCACCAAATTGTTGGAAAAACCCATGTCAGGGTATTTTCGGAATCTACAACATTTCCTCTATCTAAAATGTATAAATAGAACTCTAAATATAGCTAATCATATGCAAAATGGACGCGTTTTTGTTATGCGGTCGTTATCGACAGCATTCGCCGCGAAAGAGTTAAGACAACTTCAGTCAACTAAAACATGTATGCAACATTTATCCTGAAATACCGATGGAAACTCCAACAGAAATACTGAGAGAAAGAAGTTGCAAAATTTATGAACTTTAAAAACCTGTTTAGTCCCACCAACAACTGAATTTAAAACAACTTGGGCCAACCATTTGGTCATTCCCAGATTAGGCTGTGTCTCTGGTCACATGCTTGATGTGCGCCACTGGCTCCCCTCCAGCAGCGGATCTCATACTGGATCATCGCTTTGGCCTGGTGGTCCTTGCTGGGCCTCACCCCGGCCTATCTTCGTGACCTCTGCTGTCCTACCTTGAGTGCTCCGGGTCATCGCTCTCTCTGCTCTACTTCCCTTCCGCTCATCGTCCCTTTTACCCACACAGCTACTAAGCAGACTTACGCCTTCTCAGCGGTTGGCCCCTCGTTCTGGAATTGGCTCTCTTTGGACTCACTCGGACTCTTTCTATTCTCACCTCAAAACTGTTCTTTTCAGTCATGCTGGGGTCAGGAGCACTCCTGAGAAGTAGCCTGGAAGGGGTGCAATAAAGTTTCATACTGAATAAATGAATGAATTTGAAGTACAATCTGAATTTACTAATCTAAGTGAAAATTATAAGTTTGCAATGTTTTGCTTATTGACTGAGTGGGGTAGCAATATAGAACTAGTTTGGTACAGACAGACATACTTACAGGCAGACAAGGCATATTGCTTTTACCTTATCCAACTGATCATGTATGGAATACCTAAATGCTTGTTTCTGACCTGATTTGTCTTAACCACCATACCCAATCTCTCCAGATCTGAATCTTGGTCTAAGACTTATCTGAATCATATACCGCTTGTTGAACTTGGCTGCTTCTTTCTGGCGACACTAAGTTAAATGCTGGTCTTCACCATCTTCAAACTACCAATTCTGCCACCAAATAATTATATTATATTCATTCTACCCAGAACAAAACTCCTTCTCTTCAAAATAACCCAAAAGAACATGGAGAATGTTTCTGATCCAAATAAAACTTGACTCAAACCGTCTGATACACCTTTCTTCATCTTGGACATAGTCTCACATAGAATTATACGTGAATACGAATAGGACTTCTAACTTGACACACCCAGAATATCACAATCTTGAGGTCAACGTGTTTCAACTTGACACACATGCACAGCGATATGTTTCAGAAACAGCAAGCTTCAGCATACCAGTAAAAATTCCAGTCCTCATCCGCTGAAACCGAAATCCAACCTCTTTTCTCGAAATTATTGATGAGCACAGATTTATCGAGATCGCACGCATATTTGAGACGAGCCATGATGACTACCACAGCCAGTCGAACAGAGAGACGCCACTGTCTGCTTATTTAGATAAACCGGTTGCGTGCTAAAGCCAATCTCTCCTACAGTTAAACGAATAATCAAAGAGTGTAATTTTGACAGATTCACACGTAGCTTTATCTTGCAGATGTATCTATGACCTGAGGGAAGTTTCAAGCCATTAATTAAAGAAAATAAATTTCAAACACTTTGCTTCAATGTTTACATCCGGAAAATGCAGCGAAACCAGGCACTTCCTTGGATACAGCTAAGTACTGGTTCCCAGCTTCAATTATCATCTAATACAGCGCTAGACCAGACTGTAGTTTGTCAAAAATACTATTTAATAAGCCAGTTCAGCATTAAATTTAATTAGCAATACGCATGCGCAGCCCTTTCAGTTTTACTTCCGGGGTGAAGGTCACCGTTCACAAACAAACAGAATGCTGCCGTTAGCGACGTTGTTATGATCTAGTTTTGACGCAAATATTTGATATTATTACCATTTTGTCCGCCATTTCGGTTTCCTGGTAGTGCTGCATTATGTGTCTTAGTTTCATCGCAGTCCTTGACCCCGAAAATGTTAATTTAGACTCTAAAATCAGGTTACCATCACATACAATACCTCAATTATAGCAATTTGAAGATAATGGCCGCCATTTTGTCCGCCATTTTGGTTTCCTGACACTTCTACATATGTGTTTTTAGTTCCATCGCATTCCTTGAACCCGATAATGTTAATTTAGACTCTAAAATCAGGTTTCCATCACATACATGACTTCAATTATAGTCATCTGAAGATTCTGGCCGCCATTTCATCCGCCATTTTGTCCGCCATATTCGTTTTCTGGCAGTGCCACATATTTGTCTTTAGTTCCATCGCATTCTTTGACCCTGAAAATTTTAATTTAGACTCTGAAATCAGGTTTCCATCACATACAATACTTCTCTTAAAGCCATTTGAAGATAATTACCGCCATTTTGTCCGCCATTTTGGTTTCTGGCAGAGCTACTTGTGTGTTTTTAGTTCCATCACATTCCTTGACCCTGAATATGTTAATTTAGACTCTAAAATCATGTTTCCATCACATACAAAACTTCACTTATAGCAATTTGAAGGTATTGGCCACCATTTTGTCCGCCATCTTGTTTTCCCATGCAACCGCGCAAAATCCAGGTTGCTAACCGCGATTTTCGTTTTCAGCAGGGTCAAATTAGTCTAGAAACACCGGTTAGCAAATTGTTACATGATTTGCTTCTAACAGTGTCATTTTGAGATTCCAAGCCTAGTCTATAACCACATCAAGGACCCTTCGGATCACATGTAGGGAAAATGATGTAGGCTAAACAGCATACGCATGTAAACAGCGGGGTAATTCCAGGCATAGGCCCTATGACAGAAAAGGAATTGTTTGTAGCAGTGTTTTTGGTTTTTAAAGAACATTAATTTATGAGTAGGCCTAGAAACACAGAAACTTTCTTATAATGTTTGCACTTATAAACGTAGGCAAGGACACAGACCACTTGCAACGAAATCGTAAAGTAGGCCTACGGTGGACAATGAACATGTAGGCCTAGATGATGTAGGTCGACTGAGAATCTGACGTAGGCCTACTTCTCTCGGCTAATCTGAATAACATTGATTGGATTTAAAGAGTGCTGCCACGGGAACACGAGGACGCGACCGAGTGACACGGATTAATGATGATTGGAGTTTTACTTATCAATAGAGGAGAGCATATTGTGTGGGGACGTGTATGTGAGTTTAACTAGAGTCTGAACGAGGGTCAAGTATACTGATATTGTTTAGTCGCGCGTAAGAAAGATACAGAATTTTGGACTTTAAATCGCAGGATATGGATGGTGCTAAAGGACAGAAGGTGAATAAGGAGGCCTATTCGTTCATTATGTTTAGGAATGATTGTTGATGCTTAAAACCATTCTACGACTGAGATTGTAGGACAGGGTACAGATTTATTTTCTTAAACTGTCTTTGGTTAGTCGTTTTCTGTCAGTTTATGTTAAGAAAGGTAATTTTGAATGTTCCAAGCATTGTTCTGAGTTTTACTGACTGAAAATTATCATTATTTTGTGTTCCATAGACATTATCTGGTGGTATTTACTGCTTTTGAGTGATGTAATACCGTCAATTTTGCTCAAGCATTTACTATGAGATAAGCAGTGGTGTAACGAAGGGCGGGCAGAGGGGAGCAGCCGCCCCGGGCGCAGCACCAGAGGGGCGCAAAATTAGCTTCCAGTGGTACACAGTACTATGACAACAACGATTAAAAATCAGCAAGAAAATTAAAAGGGGCACAGTTATCAACCCTTGCCCCTGGGCGCTGAAGCCCTCCGTTATGCCACTGGAGATAAGCAGTCACAGTAACACTGTACATGTATATTAAATCCCTGATTTCTCAGTTGAACACTTTTGTGACATAGAACAACACTTCAGCCAAAACATTATCAGTAGCCTATCAATATCTACACAGATTACAAATTTAACCAGAAGACAGAGCGGTAAACAGCTCACAGGCAGAATAAGGATTTCTAAGCACGTTACACTGTATTGTCAACATGTTACTGAACTTACTGTCAGTCAGTAAGTGTAACATTGCAACCATGTTTTGAGAATGCTTCATTCTGCTATAATAATTGTAACTGTCTGTAATTGAAAATTTAAGATAATGTCACTTCAAGTTCAAACAAATCAGAGGCACTGTCTGAGCTGGCCTACCTGATCAATGCTAAATGTCGTTAAGAACTGGAATGTTAGTAATAGTGATGTAGCTTTTCCGGAAAAGTATTTTGAACTCCTTATGTTAGATTTTCAGTATGAGATGACACTAGAAAATTTCTGTTTTTTTAAATTCCTTTTATGTACAGTATTTCTGTCAATGTGGGCTATGTTCACCTTAAAAGAATTAAAATAAACATTAAACAGATTTGAAAATAGTTTAGTCTCAGACTACAATGGCAATGCCAATAACATTATATTTCAAAACATTGAATGATAGTATATAATAGGCCTCATAAGAATTAATCTGTTGCAGTATTAACCCTTTGAGTACCAGCCGCGGGTTAACCCTCTGTTACAGATAGCATTTGTGTTCTGATCGCTGGCATACCCACCAAGCATCGCCAATGCACTTACTAGACCGTCTTGGTGTTAGTGGGACTGTAAATTTTGGTTGGTGTGGCTCTGTTTATGCCAGGAAACAGAGGTAAATGTTGGTGTAAAGTTTCCTGTTGACTTGTATCTTGAGTGTAAGTTTACACTCAGCCAAAAACGTGGAATTGTTTAGACTTGGATACGCGTAAGTCTTACAGAATGCGCAGATCGTCGTACACACGTTAATTACGTTTTTTAGTGTCGCCTGACCTAAAGGATGATAGTGACTAAGACAATATTAGAGGTGATTATGACACTGAAAGTTCTGATGATAGGCCTAGCAGTAAAAACTGCGATGATGAATGGAGTTGTGAATAGAGTGGTTCCAGTGCAGAATGTAGTGACCTAGAAAATGTTGACAGTGATAACGATACCTATAGTGCACTGGAGTGGGCAACTACATTCCAGTCAACAAGTCTACCAAAGGAGTTCACAGCAGATGAAGGACTTCTAGTTGTGCTACCACTTGATTGTACAGATTCACAGTACTTTGACCAGCTCTTCCTTGCTACCTTTTGGAAAATATTGGTTACGGAAATAAATAGATATGCGGAGGATTGTGCCATTGATTCCAAGTGGACATAAAGTTGATATGCGCCTTGGTGCAATTCGTTCAGGTCGCGGTGTAGTGTGTTCCACTGAACCAAACAGGAAGCCAAAGAAATAAAAAGATAAAATGTACGGTTGGCCAGAGTGTCTGAAACTTCTATGTCCATTGGGTCTTGAATTTCATACTAAGTATCAGCCTTCCCAATAAGTACAAAATTCTGTTGTTTTCTGATACATTCTATATGTCTGACAGTACTGCTGAACAAAAGCATATCAAAATTACCGGATTTATCGCTATTTTCAAAAAATAATGCTGGTACTCAAAGGGTTAAAATGGTGTCTATAGTACTACTGCATCAATTACTGGTTTTGTCTCATACTTTCATAACCAAAAAATATTAAGGAGAGTAAATCATAAAATATATTTTCTACAAATTAACAGTGAAGTTTAATTGCAGTTAAGTGTATTGTCGTTGTTGAGCCTTGTGAACACATTGAACAGTAAGCACTAACATTGAATATACATATCCGTTATAACTACATAACATAGCTTAGAGTGAGTGATGTTTAAACATTATTATATTTAAATTGTTATTTAGTAATATTATATTGATGAAAAAATATCTAAACTTTTCCGGAAAAAAACACTGGAAATTTTCTGAAATTTTCCGGAAAAATATGACATTTTCCGGACAATTTTTCCACCTCACAACACTAGTTAGTAATAAACAAAACAATGCACAGAAAGCTAAAGGAGTCCAATCAAGGACCCACACACACATACACGCGGAGCCCAACCAATGGGTGTCCAATGGCTTCATGTTCAGAGTCAGTAGACCAGGTTGCATCTATAGTTAGGAACAATGACAGATAATAGCAGTGATAGCGCATGATGAATCTGCCTATGAGCACTGAAGGATGGAGGTGACTTTCATTTAAACTGCCACCAACTTACAAGATCTGTAAATATTTGCCTTTGGCATAATTGATTAATAAATAAACTAAAGAATGATATCTTGGCATCTCGATTATTATTGATATCTTCCAAGAGTTGTGATTTTTATCTACCAGATTAACATTTGTACTGGCTATTCCATTCCGTCTGGTACCCTGTTTCTTTTGACTTTCCCTAAGGTTCTATCCTGGCCCCTCTGGTACGCATTCTGTACACTGCCAATCTGGGACAGATTTTCCTTCCTATGGGTGTTGCTGTCCATCAGGATGCAGACGACACCCAGGCCTTTGCTCATGGCCTAGCGGATACTGCTCTTAGTTTAGTTCAGAAGATTCTTGAAGCAACATCTGTCCTTAATCTCTGGATGTCCTCCAATCACCTCCTCTTCAGTGGTGTAGTGGGGGGGGAACGTGGGGAACGCCGTTCCCCCACTTTTTCTCACACTATGCAAAATTCTTGCAAGATTGCACTTTTTGCTTACTTCAATATGCAGGCGTTCCCCCACTTCATTTTTTAGGACTACACTACTGCTCCTCTTAAACTCTAATAAGACCCAGTTCATTTGGTTTTAATGGTGGTCACGCTTAGCTTGCTTCAATCAATACCTTATCTCTACGTCAGAGGTTTCAGGACATTCTTTTCCACAGTCCATGCTTTTCCACAGTCCATGCTGTTGGAGTTGTCATAGACCTGCTCTCCTTGACCGATCATGGTAACAGTGTCTGTTGCTCATGCTTTTATCACCTCCCATTCTGGCCGACTTATTATAGAAGTCAATCAGAACTGTATTGCAGGCCGCGTTACATTCTCGAAAATCCACAACCCCCAGTTTATGTCCATAACGTAAGTTAAACTTCTGGCAAACTTCCCACTTTTGCCTTCTGGCAAGCGTGGGTATCGTTCTCCCAACCCTTCCCCATTGGTAGACGCCACTGGGCTGGGATATATGTATGTGTGTGAAGTCTCCATTAATGACTTCTTGTTCTTAGGAGTCCTTACATTATTTATGTTTGCAACGATTGCCTCTCTTCAAAGTGCTTCTTTGAAGACACAAGAAATTGACTCAAGTTGACTTCAAATTCATTAAACATCTGTTGGACCAAAAACAGAACCATTGGAGAAGTAGAGAGAATGGCATAAAAATGAACATTGTAAGTCTGGGTTTTATTTACAATGTGATTACTGCTATGTCATTGTAAAGGTATGAACAGACTAATTTAAACTCCATAATATAGGTTAATGGGTGCAAAATCCTCAAACATTTTCCAACTGGCAAGTTTTGCCATAATCTGACCTCCTTGCTGCCAGTAATTTTTGAAATATATTTTCAAAATGTTTCAGATTTGTCACCTGATGGTGATTCCAAAAATGTTTCTTCATACGCTTCATTGTTCTGCTTTGTCTGCGTTGGTGCTCTGTTTTGTTGCTGGATCTGCAAGTTCTTCTAAACCAAATGTCGTCATATTTTTGGCGGATGACCTTGGCATTGGTGACATCGGATGCTTTGGAAATAGCACCATTAAGACTCCAAACATTGATCGCATTGCCAAGGAAGGTGCAAAGCTGACCCAACACTTGACAGCTGCTGCCCTCTGCACACCAAGCAGAGCAGCACTGATGACTGGACGCTATCCGGTCCGATCTGGTTGGTACATTTTATGCGATAAGATTGATGTAAGATAAAACTCACTATTGCTTAAACTTTTTGGAGAGTTTGGCTGTTCTAACCAGGTCATTCGCATATTTAGACCGGGGTTAGATTCTTGAAACTTTTTTTCATTTTGGCAGAGGGTCAAAGTTGAGAGTTCCAGATTTGCAAAAAGTTCAAGGATGCATGGTCTACCAGATAAACTATGTGTCTAGATGGGTAAAAGCTCAAAGCAACCTTCTCCACTTCAGTGTGCTTTCAAGATGTGCTAGTAAAGAAAGCAGAAAGTAATTTAAATATTTTAGTTGAATCAGAGGTATTTATACCAAATTAAAGGTAATTGAAATCTGTATATTGGAATGTTAACTAAAATCATCAATATTTCTTTGATTTATACTATCGCTCTAGATAGCAATTAATACTTGAGATGCAGTAGTTTGACTGATAAAATTATGGGTTAATTCATGGACACAGATTGACCAAAAGTCTTTAATTTTTATTATGAAAGTTTCTCTTGAAGTTGAATAATTGAGCCACTTTTTGCAAAATCAGAAATAGTTTTGTGAGGCACTGTTTTGATTTGGGTTGTAATGACTTCTGGCTAAAAGAGAGGAGTATCCTATAAGGGAAAGATGACAGGGAAGTGAAACAATTGTCACATTTGACATAGATCAATGCTCCTTAGGGGTGAGTTTCTGTTTGTGTGTGTGAGAGTGGGAAGGAAAGAAGGGAAAGTTAGACATGTGGAACTGAAACAAATTTAAACCTACATGCGCAACTTAAATTATTGTGAATGATGTTGTTGATGATGATATATTTGTTTATTATGCATCAAGCAGGAAGACACACCGCTTCACAACTTACATCACACAAAAGCTAACTATAAAGGGAAAAAGAGAATAATGTTAGAGTTATTGAGATTTGTTATGCAATCTTAGAGCCAGTGATGACTTTGCAAATATTTGCTGGATAGGAATGGCTTCTCCTCACATCACACGAGTCATTATGTTTGCCACAAGTTCATCAGGGCTACCACACAATGAAACAACATTTCCAGAAGTTGCACAAAATCATGGATACACAACAGCTCTCATTGGTAAATATGAAATCCTAAGGTAACTTTATCAGTAATAATTATGCCTTCAATATGCATCTTTGTCTTAACAACCTCTGTAATACCAGAGCAAGTTTACAAACATTGCAACTAAGGCTGGGCTTAACTTTGATGAAAAGTTTGTGAGGACTTCTTCTATTGAAAATTTCTAATGACGTTTTAAATTATTGTGAGTTTCCAGAACATTTTACATTGTCAGAATTTCTTACTAACATTTTTCTCATTAGCATTTTTTTTACCCTTTGCATAGGTTGTCTTTGTTAGTGAAGGTAATTATCTAGACCTTTAATATCACACCTTCTTAGAATCTTAGGACCTCACAGAAATACTGCCTATGCTAGTGGTGGGTGACTGGTTAGAGCTGTTGACTTGTAACGCGGAGAGTACAGGTTTGATCCTCGTCCAGGGCAGTTACTGTGTAGGGACCATGTGGCATGAACAAGTCCTTCATGCATAATTGCTCTGCAATATAATTGCATCTACGCCGCCGAGGCATGTGCACTTCTGAGCTTTGGACCACCTTTGGAAGAATATCAATGTTTTGGACTAAGTTGCACAGATAAAGTAGAGTGATGAAAGGTGGAAACATCCACAATACATGATAACACCATCACCCAGAATACAGGTACATAGTTGGTGGTTGATGTTGCAGTGTCTGGAAATTCCTTGCACACAGGCACGTAGCGATACTTAAATTCAAGAGGAGGCAACTTCAAAGACCATTGGCTAAATCCTGGTCATTGGGATCATTAGTCAATCGAAGTTCCAGTATATAAAAAAGCTAGAGGAGGCAACTGCCTCAATGTAGCTACGCCTATGCTTGCACAACCAGGTCTGCTTAGAACCGGCTTTCACCACCTGCCGATCTGTAGGTCAAAGGGCCACCCCATGACTGACATTTGCATGACTGGCATTGATTGAACAGATGGTCTTTCAATGTAAGCTCAGCATCGGTAGTAATTCCCAGGTCCGTCTCAGCACTGCAGAATGGAATATACATTGAGTGAAGCTGGAGCCCACTGACACTTACCCTTGAGTCCTTGACCAACTGATATCTAGAGCCAACCTCAGGGCAGTGTATTTAAATGAATACAGTTTTCATGTGTTGATGAAAGGTGCACGTAAGAAAACACAGATCCAGATAGCTAGCAGAGCCACAACGTTGCAAGAAATTGTTGAAGTGTATGCAAAAGGAACAACAAGTTCAACAGAGGTCATCAAGCAAGGGAATCTGCATCCTGCCTAACCACCGTGAGCAGCTGCTTACCCACCTGGCATCACAAGACCAACATAAAAATCTTAAATTTATGAAACAACACATCTCTGAGGTGATAGACTGAGCAGTTTTCCTCTATTTATTTCAGGCAAATGGCACTTGGGATTGCACTGCAGGAGCAAAGATTTCTGTAACCACCCGCTTAACCATGGCTTTGATTTCTTCTACGGAATTCCACTGACGAACATGAAGGATTATGGAAATGATGGGGAGAAAATTGTCGCATCCCAGTTTAAGTTTCTAAACCCCGTTCTGCTAAGTATTATCATAGGAGGATTAATCACCAGCCGTCTTCTCTTCCGCTTTAGAATTTGCGGATGGTGCGGTGTCATCCTCTTGTTGCTGCTTCTCATTTTCCCTTCATCGGTGGTTCTTTTTGTGGTGAATAACTTTAAGTTTTTGAACTCTATGGTAATGCGGAACTATGAGGTGGTTGAACAGCCAATCCGATTCAAGAATTTGACCCAAAGATTGGTAAATGAAGGAACAGAATTTCTTGAGAAGAGAAAGGAAGACCAGAAGCCTTTTCTTCTCATGATGTCCTGGATCCAGGTTAGTATTTTGAACAGTTCTGAGCTAATGAATGGTTAATTTCAAGACAAATATCAACTTCCATATTTAAAAATGGAGTACCGGTATGTAAGATAAATTTGATCAATTTGGTTCTTGACCCTTTAACAACGAGCATGTACTAAAAGTTACTGGGAAACCAATGCAGCTTGTCTACAGGATTAATATATGGATTTGACAATGTAGTTCACCTTGTCTCATTTTTTGAGGTAAAGATTGTGCACAAGGTCATCCATTGCCTTTCTTCACGACATGCCGATTCACACAAAATGTCTATTATGTAGTTCTTAGCAAGTGATAGGTGGTACATGTGGTAACACGCTTATTTACGCACTTAGACTACAGAAATATATACATGCTAATATTTAAATCTCCAGGTCTTCTATCCTTCAGGTTCACACTGTACTGAGCACGTCAGAAGAGTTCAAAGGTCACTCGGTGCATGGTGCATTCGGTGACAATGTAGAAGAGATGGACTGGGGTACAGGAGAGATAGTCAATGCACTGGAGAGAATGGGTCTGCTAGACAACACCCTGGTCTACTTTACATCTGACAATGGAGGTCATCTGGAGGAGAAAGGTCACGATGGAAGTCAGGAAGGCGGTTGGCATGGAATCTATAGAGGTTAGAAAGACAAGTTCAGAAGTTTTTAACAACGATTTCCTTAAATAATGACAGTACTCGATAACAGCAAGTTCTATATTAAGTGTCATGTACACTCTTAGTCTATGGAACTGTACAACCTTTCACTTGCATTAATCCAGTTCCATATTCTATTTTCACTGGATCTAAGAATTTTTCATTCTAATAACTTTCTGTTAACCTTGCACCGATAGACGTAGAGGGGAAAATTATCTTTGAGAAACCTTGCTGCTGTTGCCATCAGTAACCAACTTTGCCTTCAAGTAATCTTGCCTTTCTGTTGCTGCTGTTTAGCAGTAGTTATTGTATATATATTTAGGTGGCAAGGGTCAAGGTGGAATGGATGGTGGAATACGTGTTCCAACAGCGATCATGTGGAGGCAACACATTAAACCACAGACAGTTATCAATGTTCCAACAAGTCTCATGGATATCTTTCCAACATTGTTGTCTACCGTCTGGAATGAACAACTTCCACAGGATAGAATAATCGATGGAAAAAACATCTACCCATTGCTGACTGGAAATAATTCCACTCCTCCACATAAGTTTCTATTCCATTACTGTGGAACAGAAATACATGCTGCTAGATATACTCCTGGAGATGGTTAGATCTTATCTGTATTATTAATTCCATGTTTATTAACCTCCTTGCCGTTAACCCCGAGTGTTACTCGGACCGGGAATTCTATGCAAAATCGGTTAACCCCGAGTCACGTTCGGGTTCATACATACATACATACATACATACATACATACATACATACATACATATACATATATAAATACATATATACCTACATAATTATATATATAATTATACCTACACATGTATATATTTACACACATAGATGGCAATGTAAATATATATATATACATACACACATACATACATACATACATACATATGTACATACATATACATATATAAATACATATATACCTACATAATTATATATAATTATACCTACACATGTATATATTTACACACATAGATGGCAATGTAAATATATATATATATATATATATAAATATATATATATACATACATACATACATACATACATATATATATATATATATATGCATATATACCTACATAATTATATATAATTATACCTACACATGTATATATTTACACACATAGATGGCAATGTATATATATATATATATATATACATACTTACATACATACATACATACATACATACATACATACATACATATACATATATAAATACATATATACCTACATAATTATATATAATTATACCTACACATGTATATATATATATAGCTATGCATGTTTACATATACACATAATTATATACCTACACATGTATATACATGCATATACATGCATACGTAAAACAATGCAACGTTTTTGGCTCGTTTTTCTGGGAGAAAATGAAACGCTAAGGAGGTTAAGACAATTTCTCCTAAATCTGTTTTATCAATATATTTCATAAGTGTTATTTGAACAAATTATTTAATAAACTGTGTAAGATGAAACCATGTGGAGTACAATGCAAACCACAGGAATAGCAGATAGTCTTACACTAATCAATCTGGTTTGCAAGATAAGCAAATTTTCGAGTGCAAAAACTTAGGCAAAGAGATCACAGAAACCTTCTCGAAGAATATAAAAATTTAGGTAAGGATGCATCATATCAGAATTGCTGTGACGCTTTCTAGATGTACTGCCACCTGGTGGCTGATTAGCTCTGCCTCAGAGCCACACTGCTGTCTGACTGCAAATGTTACACATTTTCATAGTAGCCTAATGATGATGATGATGATGATGATGATGATGATGACGATGACGACGACGACAATAATAATAATAATAATAATAATAATAATAATAATAATAATAATAATAATGCCTTTTGCCCTTTTCAGTTTATTGCTAAGGTAGTAAAGACACTAAGCCTAAACAATGCAAATGCAGGATATCAAAGTAACCAGATGCATAATGAGTAATCTAAATTTAGCTGATTCCCTCCTGACTTCAAAAGCAGAACTATTAATAATTACTACACAATTAGATAAAGTAAATTGGCCACTAGCTCGCTGCCAGTTGAGGATGGAATGAAGCTGACAGTTTTTTAAATTGCAGACTTGCAATGATGGAATAGCCATTCATTCATTCATTCATTCATTCATTCAGAGCAGTTTTAAAGCACCTATCAGACAGAGGTGTTCCCCACCGAACCCGGCAAATGATAACTGTTTTTAAATGCTTGTACACGGAGTTTGCAGAGTTAAAAGAACATTAAGGTTTGAAGGAAATTTATTCCTGGTAGACGACCCAACCACTAAAAAGGCACAATCTTGCATCTTCAAAGTGCATGCAAAGTGCTCTACAATGAGCAGGTCATGAACTTCTCATTATGGAGCCCAGTCTATGAATGAGAAGATGAGCATTTGTCAGGTTTTTGTCCATGGCTGTGAAGTTCCGAGTTAAAGATTTTAGCTGGACTCATTTTCGATGACTTCCATTCCTGTACTTCCATTGCAGTTGTCAGCCACTGTTGTAGAGGCACAGGGATACCTGTGGTGGGCGATTAAGCTGCTAGAACCCATAAACAGTTTGAGACTGACCAAGAAACCTAGTTCTTTCAAAACCACCCAAGAATAAGATTTGAAAAAAGTATGGGCATTTTAATATTTGTGGCTGGACATGCAACATTTTGATAATTCAATATTATATGCAGCCTCAATATTATATGAGGCTGCTTACTAGCACTCACTCCTGCCTGTCTTCGCGAGCTCTTTTGCCCTGTCCTTAGTGCTGGGGCTTTCGACGATCCCTCCACTCATCCAAGCAGGGCCTCCTCCTTGTCCTATTTGCCAATACCTCCACTAGGCAGAACTGCGCTTTCTCGGTGGTGGGCCACTCAACCTGGAGTGGCCTTCTGGAGCTTTGCTTCTTTCCAAGGACCTTTTCTCCTATGTTCTTTTCTCACCAAAGACTGTTCTTTTTAGCCATACTGGAGTTGGGGGACCTCTGAGTAGTTTTCTTGAAGGGGCGCTATATAAATGTTCGATATGATTGAATGACTGAATATTTGTTCTTAAACCGTGAAAATGTTTTTAGATTTATCAGTTTAATTAAATAGTACATATACTAATTTATTAACTGGAGCAGGAAGTGAGCTTACTTTTTGTGGTATACATGTAATACATTGTTTTGTATCTCATTTAAAAGATTTGCATGGTAGCACGTTGAAGGTGATGTCTCAGTTTGAGTTTGGTTACTTTACTTTAAACAGATATGTTGTTGTACCAGGTCAAGATGTGTACAAGGTTCACTATGCAACCCCTAAATGGATTGGAGACACTGAAGGTTGTGGCTTTTTGTGTCACTGCAATGAGCGTCACATTATACGTCATGATCCTCCACTGTTGTACAACATTGCCAAGGACCCTTCAGAAAGGAATCCATTGAAACCAGATGATCCAGAAAACAAGAAGATAACAACGATCATTGGAGATGCTGTTCGATCGCATATCAATGGAGTGGAGAATGTTCCTAAGCAGCTCTCCATTCTGAAAATGCTTCCACGACCGTGGCTGCAGCCATGTTGTAATTTTCCCTACTGTGACTGCGTTGATCCAGCCTATGCCAGTCTCCATGGTGACTAAAACTCTAACGAGAAACTTGCAAAGAAGTTTCCAAAACTTACAGGAGACAAATCTGTCTTTTGAATTTCTGTTGTGTTGGAGGGAACTCAGTACTTGTATTTACTGGGTGACTTAAATATGATTCAATTTGAAATCATGGTTGCTGATTTGATTTAATATCAATAAAATCAAATTTTAAATACTGAAACTGCCTCTCTCTCAGTTTGACCCTGTACCTACGTGGCTCCAAAAGCCTCAACCTCATATCTCTGCCATTTTCCTAGCTTTCCTTATAAACCTTTCTCTTTTTCTTCTGGCATACTTCCTTTCTCTTAAAAGAGGGCAGTTAAATATCCCTGTCCCAAAACGACTGGTCTCAATCAATCCCACTCTCTTCCTAGCTATAGGCCTGTCACGATTGTCTTTTTCCTATCTAAGAAATGCATTCGTACTAAACCATTCAGTTAACGACATCTGGCCTTAATTTAATTTATGTTTCTTCCAGTTAGTTGTGTATCTTAATGACGAGCAAAGTTCCTCGCATTGCAACTATTTGTACACTGCTTCACATTTAAAAAATAATAATAGACCCATGTGAGCAGTTATATTAAGTAGTTTTTACATATTTTGTCATCCAGCTGCGGATACTCTAGAGCAATCGTAATCTCGAAATTTCTTCAACGCCCACAAAAGTTAAGTTGTGAGAAGTGTGAACACAGATGCGGGGCAGATTGGGAAACAATGAATTAATCCATTTACCAACAAGCAGCAGTTTAACAAGTTTAGCAAATTCACTACAAATAACTGGATTGGCCTGAACATAAAAACTAACAGTAAAGATATCAGTTTTAGAGGGCCTAGAGAGTTTAACATGCTGCACTTATATTACAGTATAGTTTATTATTGTTACTGAGGAATGAGATTCAATTATCTCTCCAACGAGCAAGCGTTGACCTGGGCTGATCAGACTATGGAATCGTCGGTCAGCCTCGGAAATAGCTCCATTCATTACTGAATGGGCGGACTATGATGGTGGCAATAGGCTTCAGTTCCATTCGGAGTTCCACAGGGTTCTTGGCCCGCTTCTATAGGCCCACAGGTGACCCGTCAAAAGCGCCTCGGACAAAAGCGCCCCGACAAATGCGCCCGCTCCTGCCGACAAAAGTGCCCCGACAAATGCGCCCGCCCCTGCCTGTTGAATATGTTGAATGAGACGAAAAATGAGACACAACGAAAGCAGCAGAGTGCACGATATTTGATGCATCTATTCTAAATAAACTAGAGAGTAACTAATAAACTAGAGAGTAACTAATAAACTAAACATTCTAAGCAACGGAGCCCATGCCTCACATAAGTACAATGGCTGGATTTCGTACCTATAGTCCTTCGAAGTTGTTTATAACGAACCTCTAAATAAACACAAACAACCTCTTTCTTGCAGGTAATCTATAGAACAAACTCAAGTAATTCTTTGATATTGATATTGAGGTGCTACTGTCGGGGCGCTTTTGTCGGTTATTTTGGGGCGCTTTTGACGGGCGCATTTGTCGGGGTTTTTTGTGATTTTTGGCGCATTTGTCGGGGCGCTTTGGTCGGGCGCTTTTGTCACGGGCGCATTATTTTGTCGGTGAACCAGGCCCACATCTTGTACACAGCCGACCTGACCAAGATCATCGTACGGGTCTCGGAGCACGGGTTGACCATTGTTATGCAGATGACGTTCAGTTGTACAAGACATGCCATCCTCCAGATGCACTCAACTGCGTTTATGCAAATACGAGGAACTGTGGCCGAAGTAAAAAAAAAAGCTGGATGTCTTCAAATCGGTTGAGGTTGAATCCTTCTAAGACGCTATTCATTTGGCTGGGTGCAGGCAAGAGCAATGGTGGACAGAGATGATATTGGCGAAATTCCCGGACTAGGATCCACAACACGTCGTACGGGACCTTGGAGTCCTCTTGGACGATTGGACGAAGATCTAATCATGGTGGCCCACGTTAGCTCACTCTGCAGATCCTGCTTTTACCAACAGCACTAGATCAGGGTCGTTCGATGGAAATGGAATTCATCGCATAACGAGGCTGCGACCCTTGTTCATCCCTTCATCATTAGTTACGCGCTTGGACTTGTGCAACGATGTCTTTGAAGGCGTACCGAAGGTCAGAATTCTTCAGCTTCAGTCCGTCCTTAACTGCGCTGCGCGGGTGACGGGTCCTGGCCAATCTGCCAAAATTATCGCATGTTTCAAATTGCATGCAAGAGGCACTACGCTGACTTCCGGTTGAGGACCGAATTACATTCAAAATGCTCCTCCTCGACTTCGACCATCGATGGTTCGGCCCCGGAATACATCAGGGAGCTAGACTGTATCGAGCCAGCCAGGTCGATGAACACTGCTCTTTTCAGCTCATGGAGACCAGTTAGTTCCGCGCTCCCCTACATCCATTCGCTCACATTAATCCTACTCATGTATTGGACCGGCTTCATGGAACAGTCTCCCACTTGAAAATAGAAGTTTAGCATCACAGATAGCTCAGAAAACATTTTCAGGTAATCTTAAGACCCACAGATACGATGATACGATACATACATACATACATACATATATTACACATTACATATAGGCCTAGGCCTACATACATAGGGATACATACATACATACATTACATATTGCATACATACGTACGTACAAGACTAATCGAACATCGCTACTTAGTGGTCAATTTAATTTTGTTGCTACTTGCTTTGTACGTTCTCACGTTCACATTTAACATTCTTATCTAAACCTATAGTAGGCCTAACTTGTTATTTAATGTTGCTTGTAAATGTGCTTGGTTCCGGTATAGACGTTATAGGCCTACGTCATGTTTCACGCGTTCTATGTTTTGTCAGAATAGCAAATCGTTAAAATAGATTCGCCAAAGTTTCAGATTTGCAACAATTTTGAAATGCATTGCATCTAGATGAGCATTGTAAAACTGCAGCCTGTATGTGCATCTTAATTGGTGTTCCTTAGGCCTACTTAAGTTATCTGTTCTGTACTTCATCCTTAGGAAATGTTCGCATTTGACTAATGTTTCGTTTTCTTTTCTATTTAAACTTACTTGGAAATAGGCTATATGGTTCTTTCAGCATTTGCATCTGTTATTTTGTTTTAGCCTGTTTCGTTTACTTTATTTGTATTCTGTTCTTATTTTTAAGTAGGCCTACTGCATTCGCTGTTTTTACGTTTTGACAGAGCGCTAAGCTGATCCTTGAGCTGTTATTGTGTTGGTGTGTGGTTTCTACTATAGTAAAAGGAGGATCATCATCTCCTGTGGTTCTTCTGTATAGTTTCATCGATGTTTGCACGACATCCCTCTGTCTCCATGGACCTCCTAACAGGAACCGGAAGTTGGCGTGTCCAGTCTCTTCAGTCCATCAGTGAACTCGTTGAGAGCAGTGTGTGTCACCTCGGTGTTTGTTCCAATTTTGTTCTGCGTTCGAGGAATGAAGCCAGCAAATCCTAAAAGTTACACACAGCAAAAGATACATGTTGTCTTCTCTTAAATCTCCAAGCACTATAGATCAGTCTTGATAAAAATTATTCTATTGCAGCTGAAGCAGTTTAAGGACCTACTTGCCAATATTTACGAAACGTTCATGATCCTGTCTCGCTTCTTATTTAGTCTTCTGTCAACCGCGAATCTTGTTCGTCAAACAGAACCTCAAATCAACTCCTTTGACTGGATAGAACGCTCGTAAGCTACAGTGCCTTCACTGCCTTGTGCTTAATTTGTAGCAATTTAGAAATTTTAAGTAAACGATTACAGTTAGACATTTTAGGCAGTTATTACGAATACGCCTAAAGAAGTCGAATAGTTTTGAAAGTGCGGGAAGTCTGCTGAACACTGCTTGCTTTAAAACGCATTGGCCAAACTTAGATCAGTTAGTTGGCCATATATATATGTCGACAGCGCCTTTGATAGACGGCGCTAGGCTATATGAAGTGGCTTCATAATTACATCTCGTTACATATACAATTGTATTGGCCTCAGCAGCTGCATGATGATCTGAAAGTTCATCGCTGAACGTTGTAGTTGATGAGAACGGATTATAAATAAACAGTGGCTTGCGCTGCTTTTAGTTCATTGTTATTTGTTCCACCTAGAACAGGTGTTAATTGTTACCTGACTTGTAGTACTTTTCGGGGTCATCGTTTGCCATCCTGTAGGGTGACACATAGTCTGAATCGACGAGATCCTGATTCCGGATGTAAGAGTTCGCTCCAAAGTCATCTATCTATAATTATGCAGACGCAGAATGAACGGGTTGCGGCTGTGTCAACTTGATATTTCTTCTAATAAACAAATATGTGATGATGATGATGATGATGATGATGATGATGATGATGATGATGATGATGATGATGATGATGATGATGATGATGATGATGATGATGATGATGATGATGATGATGATGACGACGATGACGATGACGATGACGATGACGATGGCGATGACGATGACGATGATGATGATTATGATGGATAAAATTAATAACCCATGTATACGTTTGAGAGTGATAATGACGTTTGTTAAAAGGGAATCCGCATCACGAAGTTCAAAGCCAGTATAAATGCCAGTTGAGTGTTCTCTTGACTGGCTTTGGGATTCCACGAGACCCTTGGGGCCGAGACAAGTGTTGCCAAACAATCTGTGTGTAGGTTCATTAGACGGAGTTCGCTCAGCTGCAGGCTCGAATCGTCGTTTGATTACAGAACGCGTGCGCCGCTAACGCGAATAGACAATAAACAATTGGCGCCTGCATTTGCCTCACTTAATACACAGAATGACTGACCAATTATGATGAGTTATGTCAGTGAAAACGAATTTGATTTGCAGAGGGTTGAGAAGATGGTTGCGGGGAGAGGGTTGAATGAAAACACGCTGGCACGAAGATCAGAAGGACGCGGGTTCGTCATAACTTCCCTGCACTTATTTAGATAAGGAGTCGCTGACCGTTTTAAAAGCCGCGCTGTTTGGCTTCGCTGTAATTGCCAAGGACTGCGAGGACTGGCACTGATCCGAAGTCTTTCCGTTCTTTTCTGCCTCCAGTTCGGCAATGGATTTGATGCAAGTCTCTCTGTATGTCTTGCCCAGCTGGAACTGATTCTTCGGAACGAAACCTTTTAAATGAAACATAAATTACCTGTATTTTCCCTTTCTATGAGTACACTTGTATAACTTTCTTCGTGCCTTATAGTGAGTGATCTCCTACTCATTTATTTATCCTGTTTACCCTAGCTGCAAGTCTTTCATTATGCTTTCTGCTATATCCAGCCCATTGCACAAGTCTTTCTTGCATCATTCAAAACCCTTCTTCAGGGCCGTAGCGAGGCATGTGCCAACGGTGCCACGGCACAGGGCGCAACTCAAGAGGGGGCGCAAATTTTGAGGCGGAACGATTTAATTACTAATTACTTGATCTTGATCTTGAAATATAAAATATACATTATAAATGAAATAAATGTACTAAAGTTAATTAATACCAATTTAACAAATCTGGCATAGACCGAAATGGGCGCAGAAGCCAAATAGAGCGAACTGCCGTGATTGGTGAAAGAACGCGCGTAGATTATTCTATAAAACGAGGCGCGGCACTGAGAAGGGGCTCTTAGATGATTTTGCATGTAGGCCTACCGTCCCTGCTTACTGAAAAATGCATTGATACTGAATGGACGTTAGCTAATTCGATCCCGATGAAACTGTAATTTTGTAAAAGACAACTAACTTAATCAAACGGACTGATAAATATAATTTTCGCGTATTTGGTTGTGGAAATCGTTATCCGTTATATCCTGTGAATTTCTTTAAATTAAACTGTAGCATAATCAGAACTATGGAGATGGCAGATGTTGAGTTGTCAGTGCCAGCTAATGCAGAGTTCAGGGTGAGAATTTTCGAGGGGTTGGAAGGTTCAACCCCCAACCCAGTCCTTAGGATCCCATAGTAAAGTCTACATTTCACACCCAAACTGCACATGAATCAACGTCTAACGCCCCCCCCTCAGTTATTTTTTTACAATTCCCATACTGGCAGAGCTAGATTATTTAATCCAGAAAATCATACAGCGCCAAGAAGAACATGCAGAAGTGCTAAGGAGTAAAGTAAGTGCCTATAGACAGGCAAATAGAAAAAGTACGGTACTGTTGTAGAGACGAAGAGCCCAATCAGAGCGGACACTTTTCTGTCGCCACCAAAGTCGATAGTAGGCTCTAAGCTCGGCTGAAAGACATAGCGTCTAGTGGCGCTATACAAATCACTGTATGGACGAGGCCCCTTAGGCCTGCTTCAAAAACCCCGTGTTGATTACACGATGGGACACCCATGGCTTACGGTGGGGAATAGAACCCGAGGAAAATCGAATCCTTTCCTTTGGAACTTGCTCAAACCTCCCTGTCCTCAAAGTCCCTTCAACAGCGAAATAAAACTGAAGTGACTAAAATGATATCTTAATAGAAGCACAGAAACTTCGTTTCTATTTTCTTTAAAAGACCAAGCCTTCTATTATATTCGGATAAAAATTTGGTCGTTTTGGGTTAAGTTTATCTTTGAGGGGTGGGACGCTAGATTTAAGCTTGGCACAGGGCGCAATTATAGCTTGCTACGGCCCTGCCCTTCTTTGTCCCCCATGCGGCTGTTTCACTCTCCTCTTCCTACCTGCTTACTCAGCCCATCAATAGACCCCCTACTCTTTCTGTATTTCTGGTCTATGGCACAACACTCTTTCATCATTCCGTACTCTTCAGTGCCCTTCATTCCTCTGCCCGAGGGCATATACCCTTTCGGTCTTCTGTATGTTCAGCATTCCCCTTCCTTGACCAATAAGGGATTTCTAAGGAACTCTACTACAGGGCCTTCAGTCCCTTGATTAGAATATCCTTACCTTGGTTTCCCGCTCACAAATTCGGGCCAATTAACGCCCTTGTAGTTGTAATTAATTGGTTCACAAAAACTAGGCCCTACTTAATAAGCTGTAACTATTGTCGCTTCCTTCCTTCCTCCCTCAACGTCCTCCTCCCTCCAATGCCAGCTAGCGACCTCTGACGTCCTACCTCCGTATCCAGAGACCATGTGTTCAGTGAGGATTGGAAACTGCAGTTTGGCTGCTCTCTGGCGGACTCGTGTAACGGCCTCTCGCAGGTCCGGTCTGTTTTCGACTTGGTTGTCTTCAGCGTTGGTTTTGGCTACGTACAGCATGCCGAGGTTCACCCTACGACCCTTCTCACTGTTAACACATCGAGCAGCAATTCTCAGAAAACTTTTCATGGTCAATATCTAAGACATGCATGGTTACCAGTTTGTTTGGAGGCGCCTATTTAAAGCAACCTGGCAGGTAGAAATACGTTAGGCTTGGTTCCGAGTCCAGACCGAATAGCCAGGCCAGGCAAGTAGAACAGACATAGGACTAAACGATGGACGAAGTGGGAATTAAAGTGAAGTGAGAAGATAAGCAATGAGGAAGCGAAGGATAGCAGTAGTAGTAGCAGTAGAAGTAGGAGAAGAATAAGAATACGAGTAAGAAGAAAAGGAAGAGGTTTATGGTCCTTATGGAAAGTATGGGGCATAGGCAGAGGAGAGGAAGAGACAGAAGAGAAAGAAGAGGGAAAAGGCAGGCCTAAGGGCTGAAGAAGAGAAAGAGGACGCAAAAGACAGAAAGCATCTCTTACTCTACTGACGATCTGCGCTGGTTCCCAGTCGACACAGCGTTAAGCTAAGCTAACGACGAGCAATAGGTTTGAAGGGTTGTAGGACGATTGGTCATAGGACGATTGGTCATAGGACGATTGGTCATAGGACGATTGGTCATAGGACAATTGGTCATATGGACGATTGGTCATATATGACGATTGGTCATATGGACGATTGGTCGTAGGACGATTGGTCATAGGACGATTGGTCATACGGACGATTGGTCATAGGACGATTGGTCATAGGACGAGTGGTCATAGGACGATTGGTCCTAGGACGATTGGTCATAGGACGATTGGTCATAATTATGCCGCTAATAAACCGACATACTTGGTTGTAGTCGTTAGTTATGGACATTCTTAGTTTTAAGTTTAACACACCGAACGCAAAATAAGCAGCAATTAGGACATTCATCGTTTTTAGACAAATACAATCAGTGCCAATTAAGAAACTTATTAGGATAATTACTTACAGGCTTCAACAGTGCTGACTTCAAAGAACTTAACGTTCGGCCGAAATAATAAACGTTTGACCCGTATGTTACTCAAGTATAATTAAAAGACATCAATTGAGGACACTGAGCGTTTTTAGACAAATACAATCAGTGCCAATCAAGAAACTTATTATTAGGATAATTCCAGACTTTAACGTATTGTTCGTATTTCGTATCACGTATTTCACAGTAAATGATCCAGTAAATGGTTGTTCATGTTTTAAAAACTTCTCTGTTATAGCCTTCCATAGCCTTCGATAGTCCCATCGCCGATAGGACCTATGACCGACAGGCCCTATGACCCATGTGACCTATTACCGGTGTGCCCTATGACCAATAGTCCTATGACCAATAGACCTATGACCAATCGTCCTATGACCAATCGTCCTATGACCAATCGTCCCATGACCAATCGTCCGTATGACCAATCGTCCTACGACCAATCGTCCTATGACCAATCGTCCTATGACCAATCGTCCTATGACCAATAGACCTATGACCAATCGTCCTATGACCAATCGTCCTATGACCAATCGTCCTATGACCAATCGTCCGTATGACCAATCGTCCTACGACCAATCGTCCTATGACCAATCGTCCTATGACCAATCGTCCTATGACCAATCGTCCTATGACCAATCGTGCGGATACCGTTTGAAGTGTTAGTGATTTCATTTCTTATGCATATGACAACAAATCACCAGTCCTCTACATGGCCGTTCGATCTTCCAATTAGCAGTCGGTGAAGTATTGGCAGCTCCATAGGCGTGTATAAGCATTTAAACAAACGAGCAGTCTATTGGAATAGAAATAAATTTTATATATAGACCTATCGTTCTGTAGCAGCGGAGATTTGAACCCATGACCTTTGGATTAAGAAGATGCTTAAATAGGGCGATGACCGACTTTCCAGTTAACAGAAGCGCTAGACAATCATCTGAGATGGGTTGTGACTATATACAGGCGTAGTATTCTACCAAGGTACAATATAGGACGAAACCAGCAGAGGCATCCATTTCGTATTTAGCTATAGTTCAAACAGACTCTAAATTATGCCCCAGCGATATTAAAATGCCCGTAAGTTTTAGCCAACAGATTATCATCCGATCCATCCAAACATCTAGTTTCTTAGACATGAAACTTCTTATATATACTTCTTATATACTGTTTATCAAGGATTTAGCTAATTCATATTTCTGAAATGTTGTTCTAGGTGTCCCTAGTTAGCGGGATCTTGATCCCTTTTGGGACTCCTCTTGCGGCCAATCCTGATACTTTATGTTGAAATGTTATGTGTTTTTCATTTGGCTTCAATAAAAGAGATTTGATTGATTGATTGATTGATTGATTGATATTAGTTTCCACATCCAACGTGTATTTGGTGGTCACAATGCAAAGAAGCACCTACTGGTTGGGGTGATACGACTCATAAAAGCAGTCATATAAATCTGAAGATATATGCTAATTAAGCTGTTGCAAATGCCATAACCTGCTGAATTGGCAAAAGTACAGACCAAGTTGCCCCAGCTGCTTAGTCGTATCATCTCCTCTCTGTGTAGGAATCTTAAAGGACGCTGTATAAATTTCTATTGGCTGATTGATTGAGTGATCAGGTCTTTCCAACTCTAAGGACTATAGGAAATTCGAGAACACCATACTAACGACGGATCCCAGCCTTACCTATGTTAAATTTATAACCGTTATCTACCTATCCGAACAGCAAACATCTAGTGAGATCGTTCAAGAGTCGAATTGCAGTGTTGCAGCCAGGGCCGGATTAAGACTTTCGGGGGCCCTAAGCCAAGGGCCGGGTTAAGACATCCGGGGCCCTAACCGGAAAATTTTTTTCTCCAGATCATGTGTTTTTTGCTTTTTTTGCTTTTCCGTCTTTTTTCCTGAAGAAAATTGTCAAATAGGACCTTTGTACCATCTGATTTATTATTTCCTGACAGTTGGGGCCCCTCAAAACGTTGTGGGGCCCTAAGCCATGTCAAATAGGACCTTTAATTGTACCATCTGATTTTATATTTCCTGACAGTTGGGGGCCCTCAAAACGTTGTGGGGCCCTAAGCCATGGCTTATTTCGCTTATAGGTTAATCCGGCTCTGGTTGCAGTATGCCTATAGCAATCTATTTTTCTTCTTCAAGTTAGTTCTTTATTTTACTGATGAGCAAAGTTTCTTGTATTCAACTGCAAGGCTACAAATATGTAGATGTAGGCCTATAGGCTACACTACTTCGTTTAAAAATAATTATAGCCCTATATTACAGGCCTATTACCATAAAGTAGTGATAATCAGTGGTTTTCACATTTTGACAGAAAAGCTGCGCAAAATGTGACGGTTCCGCCATTCTGCCTTCCATGGAGCCGTGGCACGGTGGCACCCTTTGAGTAGGTTCACGGCAGGCCTACTCTTGGGTGGCGCAGCACCCAGGTTGGGAAGAACTGCTCTAGACGATGTGAAAATGCGATGGCTCCTTCTGGTCCGACTTACTTCACTTTGACAGATTAGCTGAATCACTGAGGAAAGGTCTTGCGTAGCTATTGCATGCATGATGCATGATAAGTTCAAATATATAGCCTAAGGCGGTCTCAATTGCACCGAGAACAGTGCTCACAGTATTGGAGCAGTGTTTGAATTCGGTTGACTGTTTCACTTAGAAATGTCGTTGCTCATCCCTAGCGACTGACGGTCTCTGCTTACCTGGTGTTCGACGTGTCTCTGCCGGACGAGTCACACGGTGGCGGAAGATAGAGCGGTCCTTTACTGGCGCATTCTGTCGTCAGTTGTTCGATGACTGATTGCGGTGGCCACGGACAATCCATGATCTTCGGTCTGGATCAGCTGCCTCTGTCAACCCCACTTAGATGATAATCATATGCCTCGTCGATCCGTTGGTCTTATACTGCCTCTGGTGACTCATCCGATTACGTCATTTCAGTTTGTTCATCCGAAAGGATTACATTATTGCGCAACTTCTGACGTCATAATCAGCTCAAAACGTCATTGGCCTAAAGATCACAGGAAGTAAATATCTTAACATATACATACATAGTTACATACGTATATATAATAAACAATTTGTGTATAGTATCAATTTGTCATTGATAGCGTGAACCATTAGGCCTATACGTTGTTTAAGGATCAAGTTACTTATTTTTGATAAAATAGAATAGAATAGAATATTCTTCATTGTAGGACCAATTGCAAACCGCATTTTGACAAAATGCGGTAACATGAAAGTTTAAAGGATTGCTTTCTCTATTTCTGAATTAGACCATTTATGCAGTCTATAAATTGTTTATTCACATGTTGTTTATATTTGATAAATGTTATTTATCTTTGATTAATTATCCTAGCAATAAAGGTTTTTCTGGTGAGACAGTCTGTCGAGGGTATTTCTCGATCATGACCGCGAGGGCGTAGACCATGTCCAGTATTTATTGTCGACATTATATGCAATTGCTATGGTAAGTTAATGCAGAGGCGGCCTTTGATAGTTTTGTCACTTTTGTGCTATAGGCAAGGACAAAAATGCCACTCTTTTTATATTTAATAGTTAAATTTCAAGAAAAATGTGCTTTTCTTGCTTTATTTTGCTGGAATTTGCCGCCCCATGAAAAATGCCGCTCTAGGCAGCCGCCTATATCGCCTATACCTAAAGCCGGCTCTGAGTTAATGGCACAGCTTGTCTTCTCAATTCCACGTTGGCTGTAATGTTAGGCATGCAGGGCAGCAGCCGCAGCGCTGTCTTCTGCCGCCCTGCATGCGCTGTTTAACCTTCTCATAGTGCTGCTCGACTCTAACTTCTCTGACACTGCCTTTAATGCCATACCACCTGTCACTTACTATAGCCTACTTTGAAGTCTAATCTTCTCAAAGGTATAGTCCCTAAATCATCCACAATGGACTTCATACCTACACCACTTTCTGGTTCTTGTTCTGATGTTTTCTCCCACCTTATTTCACACTTGGCCAACCTGTCTTTTGCTGAAGAGTGCTTTCCATCATGCTACAAATCTGCTTTAGTTACGCCTTTACCTTAAGAAACCTGACCTACACACCATGCAGTTGCATGGTGTGGGGTGTTTAAGGTACCGTAATGGTAACACTCTGGCACGAAGAGCACGGTCACGGACGCGGGGTCGCTTCCCGCTACCCTCCCAAAGGTCGACTCAGCCTTTCATTCGGCAGATAGCGTTGGTAAATGAGATGTAGGACGTGATGGGCGCCTTGCATGGTTGCCAAACAGTTAAATTCGACTTCTGTAATAACTTGTGATCATCCGTTCATCCTATGATTTGTAATCATCCTGCGTTGTGTCAGTTTGAAATTTAAAAAAACGAAGATTATTATTATTAATTATTTCATATCTATCTCCAACCTCAATAACATTTACAAGATAATCGAATGTTTCTTTCTGACGCATATCGAGAAACACATCACTTCCTACTCCAACTTCAGTCCTTATCAGTCAGCTTACCGCGAAGGCTATTCCACTCAATTACTCGCGCCTCTATGCACTGCATAACATCTTTCCGTCTATTAACAATGGAAACGCCTGCCTCTCGGTCTCTCCGATGCCTTGACCTCAGTGCGGCCTTCGACACCGCAGACCACCAGCTACTCCTTCCCTTTCTCTGCGTTTCTCCTCACAGGTCTTTCCTCCTCATCCTCCCTCTCACACACTTTTTAAAGACTCGCCAAAGGCTTCGGTGCCTCTGGGACTGCCTTGAACTGGTTAGCTTCGTATAGGCCTACCTGGTGGTCATCGATACCGCTAGGTCTGGGCCCACTGTTTGCACTACTGGAGTGCCACAGGGATCTGTCCTCGGCCCTTTATTATTTAGTCCTTACTTCCCCAATCAGTCGTATAGGTAATCAATCACTTTGGAGTCCAATTACAACAGTACGCGTATGTAGCTATAACTGTAACTAAAAAAATGCTTGCTATAACTGTAACATCAGAATAAAATGGAAACCATTGACCGAATTTTCAGCAAAGCCATTAAAGCCATTTGAGGCAACGAGCCAACTTCAAGGGCTCCTGTGTTCTGTGTGGTGTTGTAATCTCACGCAAATTCAACAATGCCTCTGTGCAATTAGCCTGTTTTTGCATTTAATTGATAAACCTTAATTGACCAGTTTTGTTCGTCGTGTCAGCTTGTTAATGTCGTAAAGGCATAGACTTAAAGCTTGTTATTGTCATTTAAATCTAAAGTTAAAACTTGTTAGTGTCATTAAGGTCTAAAGTTAAGACTTGCTAATGTCGTTTAGGTCTTGACTTGCTACGCTTGATATCGGTCGTTTCGTATCTATAGGTACACCGTACGCCAGCAAAGCCATTGAAGCCATTAATGAGGCAACGAGCCAACTTCAAGGGCTCTTGTCACACAGTCTTGTGTTCTGCGTGGTGTTGTAAATTAAACAATGCCTCAAAGTTAGTCGTCATGCTGCTTTACTCAAAATCCCTTTCAAGAGAAGGGAAAGAAAGCCACTTCCCAGTGTGGTTATTCTTCCTAATGTAACTTCGGTCTGATTTGCTCTGAACATTAACTTCTTCTCATTACCTATTAAAGATCACCATAAATTTATTTCACGTAGGCCCTATTCTTTATAAGCACGTCTACTAACATATTTGATATTTGCTCTGTGACTGTCTCTAGAATGCCCTGAATGATAGGCCTATTGCCTGTTTAAGAATGCGTTTGTGTCAGCTTAATTTACACAAAAAACGAATATGATTGATTGATTGATTGATTGATTGATTGATTGATTGATTGATTGATTGATTGATTGATTGATTGATTGATTGATTGATTGATTGATTGATTGATTGATTGATTGATTGATTGATTGATTGATTGATTGATTGATTGATTGATTGATTGATTGATTGATTGATTGATTGATTGATTGATTGATTGATTGATTGATTGATTGATTGATTGATTGATTGATTGATTGATTGATTGATTGATTGATTGATTGATTGATTGATTGATTGATTGATTGATTGATTGATTGCTAAGAACACGTAGAACACTTACAGTCACTTACTTTACCTACTTCTGGTTTTAGATTTTGATTAAAGCATAGCCTAGATTTATAAATTATACGCATTAAAAAATAATACCTTATGCCTGTGAATTTTTATCCCCGGGGGATGATTTCAGACGATGGAGGATAGAAACGGTTTATCCCCAGATACTCTATACCGGTATATACCATCCGGGGGGGACAAATTTATTCATCCCCTGGATAACTTTAGGACGGATAGAATATCACGGGACACGGCACTAGTGTGCTCATCCTCCTCCTCCTCGTATCTCGCCTGTTAATTTCACCTCTCAGCCATTGCTACTTTCCCTCATTGGTGACAAGTGAAAACCGAACACTTCAAGCCATCCTATCCAATTCTACTCCTGCGCCACCAAGCGACCGCCATCATCACCGATTGCCCCCGTAGCAGCATGCTGTCTCCTCTGCTTAACGTCCCATTATTTTGACCGGGAACGGACAACATTGCGGACTTGATATAGCGCCGGGTTTAAGCTGATCTCCCTGACGCGGCTTTTGTGTGTCGCTGAGAAATTTTTGAAGATTTACATTCACATTACATTACATTACATTCACATCACATTCACATCACATTTACATTATAGAGACTGTGCTGGATTATGGATAGAGAATATAAATCAGGACATCAAACTTGGACTAATATTGAGAAAGCACTGGACATGAGAAATGACTGAGGACAATGGAGGACGTTTGTTCGCACCCATCGTCGCCAAATGGCTGGCGTCAGGAACTGATAATGATGATGATGATGATGATGATGATGATGATGATGATGATGATGATGATGATGATGATGATGACGACGACGATGATGATGATGATGATGATGACGATGATGATGTATGCGTGGATAAAGTTATTTTCATAAACGCGCCCAGATGTCGAACCGACCAAAACAATTTTACCAAATCATTGAACAGATACTATTCTTTAATTTTAGCAGATAACCAAATCTGATTACCCGCCCGCAAAAATATAAGAAGAAGAAGAAGAAGAAATAAAATATTTCTTATAAGCAAACTTCTGCCTCGGAAAATTTCTATTTTTAAAATCTACTTTATAACGGTGTCCAACACGATGCGCTATCCAATATTGTTGTTGAACATAATTTACGCAGATTAACTTCTTCCAAATTGTCATTACAAGATTTCCTCAAATTTGTAATTAAATTCCTCACAAATTATTAGACGTCTTTCATTCAAATATCAGTCTTACGGCTTTGAGAAGTTATTTACGATTTCTTTAGGATAAAATAGTCACCTCGAAACCGTAGAGCAATACATTATATTCGCCAGGTGACAGCACTAACGTCGCGCGCGCACATGACTGAAATGGCGCTTGCAGTGTCAGATTTCCTTTTAGTTAGGACTCGTATTAACGCTATGGGTTGGTTTTTGGGGGAAAAGCTCTTCTAAACATAGGAAATTCTTCTACATTTAGATGAAACCTAAGAGGTTAGCCACATTGTACATCTTATTCCAACTCTTTTAAGGCCCTCAGACATGTGAAACGAAAGTCGCCGTATTTTCGCAACCGAGTTTCTAGGCCTAGTATCCTATTAATTACATGTACGCATAGGCTGAACGGCAGGGCTGTTAACAATACTGGAAAAAAAGTATTGGCAATACCAATACCAATACTTCATAATAAAAGTATTGCAATACCAATACCAATACTATTTCTTAAAAGTATTGCAATACCGATACCAATACTTTTACCAATACTTTTCAATAAGTAAGTTTACGTTTAATCACGTGAAATAGATTCTTTCCATTCACACCAACGGTTATAGATGGCAGAAAGAGGCTATTTTCGAAGAAATATTCAGTTTTCGAAGCGTAAAGACTTATTTCTCACTATTTCTTGATCGCGACTTACTCAAGCGGACGAGAAAATATATAAATTATTGTGGAAAAAAGTATTGGTATCGAGTATCGCCGACAGGCTTAAAAAAGTATCGGCGATACACATGCTGTAGCGATGACGTCACACGGCGTCGCTAGCTGGGGCGAAACCCGGTTGAGGGCAGAGGGATCAGACCAAAGGCGCCTAGCACCAGTGTCACAGGACCAGGGTACTTGCATGGAGGGGTACCGTTCTTGCCTCAGTTGCAGGAGAAGTGATGCCACCTCATTATCATTCATATGACGGGAAACCTCATATTCCGACCCTAGATGGCGTGAGTGAATATCCGGGTCTTCCTGGAAAGAAGAAACCATTGCCCTAAGCAATAATTCTGGGTTCGTGGTGGTTTCACCCACAGACTTTGATACATCTTCATCAAATAAATCAACATCTAACTCAGAAGTCCTTGGTACATCTGTCATGACACGGGTTCGAACCCTAGACTCTGAGGTTTGGTCTTCAACAGGTAACTCATATCTTGTCGCTATATCATTAAGGACATCACTAACTTTAGACAGATATTCTGCTTTCAGTTCAGCATCAGAATAAATCAACTGCAATAACTCATCGTTCTTTTGATCCATGTTTAATTAATGTAAACTATCATTCGAACATAAAATGAGATTAAATAACTTCTATAGCGCTATGTCCAGTTCAAATAGAGTTATCTAGCAAATGAGTAACACTCTAGTTAAACACAGTGAGAACAGTCTACTTCTATAGCTGTCTATGCTAAGATACAGTTCACACATACATCAACTTAAATCAGCTCAACCAACCAAATCTGGAGCACGATCCCTTAATTTTCCCCTTTATAGAAATTAAAACAAGGAAAAGAATTTGGACTACTCCCTGATAAAACGTGAGCACACTTCGTTGTGGAAAGAACGACCTGCACAGCTTCAGGACCTCGGTGACCTAATTCTGCCAACACTATAGGTACGTCGACGAATTTCGACAAAACTGGTAAAACCACTTCAGTTTCAGGACTCAAATTAGTCACCTCACTTAGCGGTTACTTTTCAACGACTTAATACCCAAACATTTGTATTTTAATCGCTGATTTCAACCAATTTCAAGGCTACCCGAATTTAGATCAACACAAAAAAATGGCAGCTCTCCTCCTTCTTTTCCACACAACACTCTACTGACGCGGAAGTCACTGGCGCCAGCTATCGACAAGAATTTTATATAGCGCCTTACAGTTCCCAAATTTGACAAAGCTCCATCTACCGAAAAGGTAAGGAACCTTATAAAACCAATTTACCTCACAATATCCCCTCCTCAACAGAAAATTTCTTCATGCAATGAAGAAATTTTTGGAGATTCATCTCCTGTGCTCCAAATTACCATATTCTCACTCACAACACAAGGTAAACAGTGCAAAGGCTACATGTTTGCTTCTGTGCTAGGTTACAGGATCTCAACAATTACCCATTGTCTTTAGCAGATACAAACTGCTATACATGAAGTGTACCAACTAAGTCTCACAGTATGTGTACAAATTATCTCTTAACTACAACACAAAAAGAACTTGGAGAACTAACAATCAGTTAAAAGCTCCACTCAGGTCATGTATAATGTTTCACTCTGTGTCTAAAACAGCAGCATGATGAAATGCATTCAGTACAATCATTACAGACACTTAATGACATATCATCTTCCACAATGATTATCACATCATATAGGCATCAAGACAACTGACAACTGTCAACAGCTCATACACTAGTTGATTGATACAAATCCTAAAGTACCTCTTATACTAGACTATGAAGTTACAAGATCTCTTCACAGAAAGAAGATCTGAACCATCACACTTAAAGGATTCTTAATCAGCTTGTCTGAATGCCAACGACACTGGTTCAGATACACAGACCATTCAAATTACACAACAGCAAATATTTGCAACTTTGGAATTCCCTTAAACAGGCAAGGAAAACACACACATGGCTCCTTCTTAATCACCATTACATTAACAAAAGGTGACCAGCTAGGCCAATACATGAATTATTAGTTTCATTATAGACAGCTTCTTATTCCAAAGCACAATTGAATTAAATCCTCTACAAATAAGGATACAAATCTCACATATGCTTCACATACAATCACATACAATCATTTCTCATCTAACATGAAACACACAAGGATTTTTCAAGGGAGAATTATGTTTCCTTACAACTGTTTTGTAGTGTAAGAAGAAATAAGCATTGCCCTTTCTGATCTCCTGTTCAAAATGAATTTACCCTGTATTCAACACCACAACATAACTCTTAATCACCTTGTACCTTACCATTTACATCTTACATCCTAAAAACAAACAAAACCGTTCGTGCTCTGTTGCACGAAAGGGTGCCCTCACCATGGGGAGATGCCGATCCCTATCCCGTTGGCTTTGGGACACAACCTTCTCCCACATGAAGTTTAGGGTTCGAGGGAATCGCTCCACTGCTCCAAGGCGTCGGCGCAGGGCTTGGAAGAGTGTAGATTCAACCCACGGGCTCTTGTCGATTAGCAACTGACAGGGGCAGCCAAACCTGGAGAAGGCAACAGCGGTGGCCTCTTGCGAGTAAACCGGAAAGGCTTCGGCACGACGAGGAAAATGGTCCAGACTCGCTGTCTGCTCGATGTTTTCTTTCCGATCGGATGGGGAGTTCTCGTTCACCAGCAAATACGCGTCCTTGTTTCCTCTTATGGCGTCCTCGTTCCAGAGCGTAACTTCTTCAATTGAACTCGGCAGATCTGTCTTTACGATTGACTGTCTTGTTGGATTTACCACATGAACTGCTACATCCAACGTTCTGCTTGGCAACAATGTTCCTGCCACAACCAAATCCGAGTCCGAAACTTTTGGTTGTGTAGCCCAAGACTTGTCTTCGACTTGTAAACTCGGCAGCACGGCAAAAGTTTCAACGTCCATCTCGGATAAAGCTGGTATTTCCACATTTCGAGCTGTCACAATCTTTCTGCAGGTGTTACCACGTCTTGTAGCACCTCGATGCAAGGGAAGAGCATGTTCACCAATTTTGATCCAATGTTCTTCAAAATTCCATGTGGCTTTATGCTGTTCTAACCAATCGAGTCCTAAAATCAGTTCCGACAACTGTTCAGTAACGAGGCAGTGTACTTCGAACGTGAATCCGTCAGCTTCACATTTCAAGGTCGTTTCGCCTAGGACCTTGATCTCAGTAGAATTTGCGGCACGGAGGACTTGTTCTGACTTGACCAAGTCTCGACGACGGATGATCGCTGCAGGAGCAAGACTTATTTGACTACCAGTATCGATCAAAGCGTTCAGTCTTGAACCATGAACTCGTAGTGACAAATACGCGTTCGTGCTACCTTGTACGTAACACACGTTGGCTGACTCTCCTTCTGTAGTTGCTTGACCTCTTTCTTCAGAATTGTCCAGTTGTTCACCCTGGTGGAATGGGCAGCTACGGGCAAAGTGTCCACTTCCGTGACAGTTATAGCAGCGATTGTCACGATGACCAGAACGACGGTTATTCTGTGACTGAACTTGGTGACCACGCCCATTGAACTGTCGGGGAGGTCCAGACCAAGTCGGATTCTCCCTTGAGGTTTCATGACTCACCGGATGATCTGCCAAACGCCGATGGATCGACCCCAAGTCCTTCTCGAAGCGGTCCAGACGCTGCCGATGTGATTCCAGTTCCTCCTTGAGAATTTTTCGGAGTGTCTCGGCTGAGACTCCATCTTCCTTGACACTTTTGATCCGGCCAGGACGACGTTCGTAGACTTCTCCGCCTTCGTCCTCTGTTTTCTGGTAACATTCCAGCCGTAATGCGAGCTTAACCGCATCGTCCAAGGTCGCTGGCTCTCTTTCACGGACCTTGAGGGCTAAAACTTTGTCCCTCATCGCGTCGATGAAAGCCCGGATGGCTATAGTTTCCCGGTGTACGGAACCTGGTCCTGGATAGGCCAATGTCAGCAGGCGACGTACATCTTGGGCAAGAGTACTCAGGTCCTCTCCTTCCTTCTGCCTGCGCGTACTCAACAGTGTTTGGTATAAGCTGGCCTGATTTGCACTTCCATATCGTGACCTTAGAACGTCCACAAGATCAGAACTTGAGAATTCTGAGGTTGTATTGCTCTCACAGAGGATGTGACTAGCGGGCTCGGTCAACGAGCACATGAGTTGACTCACCCGTTCTGCCTCAGTCCAGCAATTGTTCTTGGAACATATTTCGAAACGTCTCAGAAAGGCTTCGATCGAAGTCCTCCCGTTAAATGTACCCAGTTTCAACCACTGGCGATTCTTCTCGACAGGTCCGCTGATTGGAGGGAGTACGCTCTTTGTTTCTGTCGTTTTCTCCGCAGCACCGGACTTAGATGGGATCGGTGGTGGAGGTATATCTTTCTGTGACGACGGTTCAGTCTTCAGAACCATCTTCTCACCGGCCGGCGGCATTTCTTCGTCAGTAGCAGCAGAGTTCAAACTTACGGAGGCACGAACCTTTTCAGCGGCTAAGAGATTGAGTTCTTCTCTCAGCATCTGACGAAGTAAGTCTCTCGGATTCTCTTCATGTGATTCGGCTGGCCACGGCTTCCGCGGTCGGTCGGGCAACGTGTTAGCCCAGACCGTACCGATTGCACCTGTCTGATTCAACTGAGCTGACTGATAACAGCGACTGGACGAGACAAGTCCTGCAACTGGTGGAGGAAGGTGGTAGATCTCATTGTATGAATGGCCTGGAAATGACGACGGTGGCAGAGGAACTTCTTCACGGCAGTTACCTGGTAGGCGAAGGTAACTGTCAAATGCACACCCGGTCGAGACGTTCGGTCGCAGACCTGTCGACGTATGAGTAGGAATGCTGCTGCCCCGGCCGTTGCCAAACTGCAATGGAACGCTGATGTGCGACGCAAGAGGATTTCCATAGATCGTTGACTCGATCAATGGTTGATCACGACGAAGAGAGAGCGACGAGGCATCCCTTGACGAGGTTTTCCAAGGCTGTGACGAATCTGTGGTCAGACCGCTTAGGAATAACGACGACGAGGGATGGATGGGACCTGACCGAAGGACGCTCGAGGTTCCCGGACCAGACTGAACGTAAGTCGGGTCACTGACGAACGGAACAGAGTGCGTCGAGGTTCTTACTGACGGCGTTTCAACGAAGTGAGTGGCATGACGGGGGTTTGACGTTGAAGGGAAGGTTGTGCCCCAACGACTCACCAAAGCCACGTGACTGGGATAGGCATCTTCTGTGAAATTTACCCCGGAAGCGCGAAGGGAACGGACAGCTTCCATGCGAGGGGTTTGCGAATCAACGGATTTGTTGGCTGTCGTGCTCGATTCCCATTTTTCACCTGCAACTAAAAACTCCAGATTAGTTTGCAGCTGATTTATTTTATCTAACAAATCCAAATACTCACTATCCAATCTCACAGACTTACCCATAGCAGAAAAAACCTGTTTTGATTCGGTAGCATCCACATCTGCTCTCCTAGTCCTTGCAAAAGCATACTCACCATAAAGGTCTGGTTCCCGACCTTCCATCAGGTCGAATGTTGACCTGATCTCTGGTCTACTTTTATGCACAGGGTTCCCCAACGGATTCTTGTCTGCGGTAAAAGTAGCTGCACCAAAAGGGTGTGCATCACTTACCTCTTCCTGAGCAGCTGGAAGGACCCAAATACCCTTATGAGCAACTGGGAGCACCGGACTACCCTCATAAGCAACTGGAAGAACCCCACTTCTGGTACCAATTGTAGCGATGACGTCACACGGCGTCGCTAGCTGGGGCGAAACCCGGTTGAGGGCAGAGGGATCAGACCAAAGGCGCCTAGCACCAGTGTCACAGGACCAGGGTACTTGCATGGAGGGGTACCGTTCTTGCCTCAGTTGCAGGAGAAGTGATGCCACCTCATTATCATTCATATGACGGGAAACCTCATATTCCGACCCTAGATGGCGTGAGTGAATATCCGGGTCTTCCTGGAAAGAAGAAACCATTGCCCTAAGCAATAATTCTGGGTTCGTGGTGGTTTCACCCACAGACTTTGATACATCTTCATCAAATAAATCAACATCTAACTCAGAAGTCCTTGGTACATCTGTCATGACACGGGTTCGAACCCTAGACTCTGAGGTTTGGTCTTCAACAGGTAACTCATATCTTGTCGCTATATCATTAAGGACATCACTAACTTTAGACAGATATTCTGCTTTCAGTTCAGCATCAGAATAAATCAACTGCAATAACTCATCGTTCTTTTGATCCATGTTTAATTAATGTAAACTATCATTCGAACATAAAATGAGATTAAATAACTTCTATAGCGCTATGTCCAGTTCAAATAGAGTTATCTAGCAAATGAGTAACACTCTAGTTAAACACAGTGAGAACAGTCTACTTCTATAGCTGTCTATGCTAAGATACAGTTCACACATACATCAACTTAAATCAGCTCAACCAACCAAATCTGGAGCACGATCCCTTAATTTTCCCCTTTATAGAAATTAAAGCAAGGAAAAGAATTTGGACTACTCCCTGATAAAACGTGAGCACACTTCGTTGTGGAAAGAACGACCTGCACAGCTTCAGGACCTCGGTGACCTAATTCTGCCAACACTATAGGTACGTCGACGAATTTCGACAAAACTGGTAAAACCACTTCAGTTTCAGGACTCAAATTAGTCACTTCACTTAGCGGTTACTTTTCAACGACTTAATACCCAAACATTTGTATTTTAATCGCTGATTTCAACCAATTTCAAGGCTACCCGAATTTAGATCAACACAAAAAAATGGCAGCTCTCCTCCTTCTTTTCCACACAACACTCTACTGACGCGGAAGTCACTGGCGCCAGCTATCGACAAGAATTTTATATAGCGCCTTACAGTTCCCAAATTTGACAAAGCTCCATCTACCGAAAAGGTAAGGAACCTTATAAAACCAATTTACCTCACAATGCGATACCAACAAAATAAAACTATCGCGATACTCGCTGCGATACTGAAAAAAGTATCGGCGATACCAAGTATTGCGATACTTTATCGCGATATTAACAGCCCTGCTGAACGGGATATTAAACTTTTATGTTCTATGTACATAGGAACGCAGTAATAGTATGGAATTCTCTATTTACTTTTGCAACCAGATATATTTCGATGAATAGGCCTAATTATGCACGAGAGATTCGATATGCTAACTTCTGTCTTGGTTCGATGCGCCGTCGCAATGATACAAGACCGCCATATAAGTTAAGTAATTGGGTATTAATGGGTCGCCAGTGTGGTTGTATTCGTAAAGCTTGGATTTGTGAAAAGTCAACCAACTGGAACATCATATACATATTATAACCGTCCTTAATTGCTATAGCGACGATTGAGGTGTACGCGCCCCTCTGTGAATATAGGCCTACGCATCTACTCTTTATCCTCCACCTTCTCTTCCACTTATTCTTTCTACAGTCTGGCTTTATTTGATTCCTCCTCCCCTCGTCCTTCCAATATCTCTCTCCTCCTCCTCCTCCTCCTCTTCGTCCTCCTCCTCCTCCTCCTCCTCCTCCTCCTCGTTTTCCTCTTACTTTCTGTAGAAATCATGGGACCTTGTTGAATTAACCCCCATGTCATGAAAAGCGATTATGTTTTCTACGTTAGCGTTCGTAGCAATCGTAGGCCTATCGTATTGTATTATATTCAGACATTTATAAAGCGCTAGTAGATGGAGACAGCGCAATCCAAAGAGAGTTGGTCCAACTGAAGTAAAGGACCGGGACTGATATCTGTTCTAGTATGAGGAAGTATACTATAGATGATCCAGTCAGTTTGAAAAGCGGAGTGGACGATATGCGAGGAGGCTGAAAGAGGCCGGAGTAATACATCAGCTAGATATTGCGGGGCAAGTCCCAGGGGCCAGGGATCGGTTGGGACCGGAATGCATTGGAACGGTGTTCCGGTTCTTTTTTGGCAGGAGCATTTAGTTACATTATTTGCATCCAATATTTAACTAGATTAACATGGCGATTGGCGTCAGGGACTGGCGATCCTTTTTGTTAAAGACGGGATCACTGGCAAGACTCCGTTGTTCCTTGAAAACCAGAATGAGGATTTTGAATTTAATGCGTGCAGAGAGAGGAAGCCAGTGCAGTTCTTAAAACGTGAAGATAGAGATGTGAGAGTAGCGTGGTAAGCGTGCTATTAATCTGGCGGCCGCATTTAGGACCGACTGCATCGGTGAAAGACGAACCTTGGGGAGATCAATGAGGAGGGAATTGCAGTAGTCAATTCGGAAGCATACGAAAGCGTGAACCAGAGTGGTGAAAACAGAAGACGAGATAGAACGTCGCTCAGCCCTGAGAGTGAGACGCCTTAAATGAAAATACGTAGAACGTTTAAGGTTAGAGATATAGTTTTTAAAAAAGGTAGGCTTAGCTATCTAGCGTAACACATCCAGATCATATACAGTTGAAGAAAATGAACAGTGTGGGAATATTTCCAGAAGCTGTTGGGTGGTGCCAAACCAAATGAACTGGGTCTTGGAGGCATTAAGGGGGAGACGGGTTTTTGCCTCACATTTGAAAGAAGAACAAACGCCGACATAGCTACAGAGGTTTCGCCGCCACATTAACTTGGACGCTACAGGATGATGTGGTTTGCTCGAGGTCTGGTCCAAGGAACAATGCCCCAGAACGAAGCAGATAAGCCATTGGGTTCCTAGAAGCTATAGGCACAGTCTCAGCCGCACCATGCATCGATGCTGGTGATGCTAGTGCAGTTGATGTTGGTGCTGGTGCTGAGGCGGGAGGGAGCTGATGGTGCCACCTGCCAGTGCATGGCGGTGGCAGCAGAACAGCAGCAGAGCCAGTGGCTCTTGAGGAGGCAGTCTGCGGTTGCTATCTATAGACCAAGTGCGGCGGCGGCGGCGGCGGCGGCGGCTCCCTCTATGCTGCACACACACATCGAGCTGCTGCGTCCGCCTCTACGTCCACATTTTAGTATTGCTTTCAGTATACTCATGGGCCCAGCAGATATAGATGTATACCGACCGTGGCACATGATCTGACCCCCCTCTGATACTTAATCGGAGGAGAATAACTGCTCTGACCTGAAGATGAAATTAGACCAGACTGAGGCTCAGCAGGGTCTCCTAGAATTCAACTCCAACCGATTTATCCATAGCTAAGCACTCGGTGAAAAGCCAGTGAAACAATAGTGAGAACCCTGTCTACTGTATTGAAACCTCCTTTACACGCCGTTAATTATTATTATTAATCAACAACTTCTATAGCGCCGATGACTAATGCACACGGCATCAACCGATAGGCGCACAAAACCCAGTCGTAATCAGGTCAATAGGCCTATCTAGGTCAGTCCACTGAGACGGAATTTCAATTCAGTGCAGGATCAGAAATCCTAAACCAATGCGGGGGCGATGCATAAGAAGCAAATAGTTTACAAAAGCAGCAGACAAGTTGAGTAGAACACTTGCTTTCACTAACCCATATCCATATAAGTCATGACGCCATGTCCATGTAAGTCATGACGTCACTGTAAACAGCAAGAAGCTCGGATTCCTTTGATTTTAACGATATGCAGAAAATGGATTTATTAGCGAATTGAAAAATAGGTGAGATTGCAAACGAATCAAACCCATCCTTTCAAGAATTTTCGATGTGAAATTCATATTGTTGAGGTGGGTCTGTAACTAAAAGGGTCGCCAAAGTCGAGAGAAGATTTCTTTGGTAGAGATAAACTATGGCAAGAGCAACGTATAGTGTAGGCTACATAGGGCAATTTCCGACTACTTTGATTAGCCAAATAGCATTTATTGCACTGCGTCATCCGACCAAAAAAGAGAGAATCCGCCGTTCTAGCACAAGATACATCTTCCTTGAACTTCCTTCCTCTGCACTTCGCTGTTCGTACACGTATTGTCCGTGCTGCCTAATACCCATTGCACTGCTGGCAGGGCTGCAAGTGCTGTAAATGCAAATAAATGTACACGTTTTTATCCATCTAGTTTAACTTACGGAAATCTTGAATGTAACTATGTAACTACTAGATGTTTTCCCGTCCTAGGACGGTTCAAAACAATTCGAAACTGTTAAGAGATGCGTGGTCACGGGATATGTTGATTAAGTCTTCTCACTCTTGTATTTCGGCTTAACGACACTTTTTCATATCGAAGATGATTACTGTCGGAGGCAGAAAGCAACCTCGTACTCCACGTTTATATTGCGACCGAGCCACCCGCAGTAAAGATCCGAGAAATTAATCAATTAATTAATCTCTGATAAACCGACCGACCTGGAATCGAACCCGGGCCGCCGGCGTGGAGAGCGGGCTACCAACCCACTCGGCCACTTAGGATCTCACTCTATTATGCCTCTGCCTTATATAATAGTACCTCCATCCATTCACCCTGCTTATAACCCTCCCTTCCTCTCTCCGTCCGTCCGTCCGTCCCTCTCTACCTACCTCCAACCATTCGCCCATCCCCTCCCTCCCTCCTTCCTTACCTCCAACCGTCCGTCCATCTCTCCTATACAGCCCTCTATCCATCCCTACCACCCTCCCTCCATCCCCTCTGCCTCCCAGGCAGGCAGGCAGATATCAAACCCTATAGTTGTCTTCGAGGCAGGTAGGCAGACAGGCAGGAAGGAAATGAAAGGGCAGGGTGGCAGAAGTGGCCCCTGCCGTCCGTCTCAGCCGTCAGTCCCTCTCTCCGTCCACCCCCTGCCGTCGTCCTTTTGTCACGGCTAGCCAAGGGCTCGTAGAGGTATGCTGGTATGCTGGTGGGTAATCGGCTTCGCCGATGGATGCGAGGGAGGTAGTGAGGGAGGCAGAGACAGAACTCTTCCTCTATAGGGGCAGGTCTCGCCCCGCTTCGCGGGGGAGAGCGTCACAGGAATGTTAGCTTCGTTGCAGAGATTTCTCTTCGTTTATATTATTAATGTTTGAGCCACAGGCTAAAAAGTCAAATCTTGCGACGACTCATTCGATCACTTACAATCATTCAATCGTCGTGAAACTTAGCAGATAGACTCGACCTCGCAGACATTTCATTCTATAAAAATTTCAGCTCCCCAAAAAGGCTAGCTTATAGAATCGGGGACTCAACTTTTCGAATCGGGGAATCCCCTTTTCCGATACGCAGCGTTGTCATTGGCCAGTGTTGTGATTGGCCGCAACAAAAACGGGCGTGCTGCCTCATTAAACGCACGCTATGTCGTAAAATGAACGCGGACTATATATTTGTAGAGGTAACTGCTTCATAAGACGCATTATGGGATACTAGATGGATATAGTAAAAAACTTTGTTTTTACGGGCTGTATTTTATTATATGGCTTATATAGTACTTGGCCTCAATGACCCTGCTAATGTTTCAGTGAATTGATCGGGTGAGATCCTTCAACACCGCTGCCTATTTGAATGCATAGTGCCACCGTGCCACGCCTTTTAAGACCCCGTGCTAGGTCGAGATTCAAGATCTTCCCTGAAATAAACCACCACCGTACACCGAGAGCCTTTTAAGATCCCGTGCTAGGTCGAGAACTCGAGATTCATATCTCTGAAATGAGCCACTACCGTACATCATCGAGAGGCGAACAGACAACCACACGAAGTACAGAGGCGCAAGGGACTGCTGCACTCTAATCAATGTATACCTGGTGGGAAGGATGATACGTGCGCTGATCAGTGTATACCTCGAGAGCCAATAGCGCTCAGACATTTCGGAGATTTTCATTACATTTTTTGTCCAATTTTTGTTATGTGACAGTTTCTTTGTCTTGCGCAAAAGTTGCTCGCTAAATCTCCATGTCCATTTTTCTACTGTGAATAAGTTTACGTTTGAGAGTATTTTTTCATTCCGCCATGGTTATCTTTTTTAACAGTGTTTTGTGGCAAGTGGTCAGCGTCGCGCCGTCATTGGACTCGCCTATCATTCAAGAGTGACAGATTCTTAGACCAAAGCACCTGCATTCCGTCTGCAACCAATAAAGCTTTCATTCCGTGAAGGAAGGTCGAGCAGAGGTATTGAGAGTGGAAAGGCTATACTGTACGACCAATCCAATGTCTATCTTGCATTGAGTTGCTGCCTCAAGAGATGTCCGGATGCTGTGTCAACTGCGAAGGGCTGCTGGGACCGACCGAGGGCCCCTCTGGGGGGGGGGGATGGGCGGCGGCGGACGGCATCCCCTGCCGTCGTTCCTCATCCTAGATTCAACGCCATCAGACCTTGGTTGGGTTCAGCATGGTTGGGAATGGGAACCCACCATTGGTCACTTTTCTAGTTATCTTAGCAATGCTTGCTAACTGATGACATTTCTGTTCTTTATGGCATTTTAGATATAGGCCTAGACCTTTCGATTAGGCTGGCAATTACATTACAGAAATTACAGTCTCTTCAGCTGGTCCTTTCACGGAGTTTCGAAGAACGAACAAGTTTTGGCAACTCTTTTGCTGTCGTTTAGGCCTACAGTACACATACACTTCAGAATCGATCTCGGTCAACATTTAGCTCTGAGTTCTCAGAAACAGTTTTTACTTTCAAATGAGAACGCAGATGACGAATTCAAAAGTCAATAGTCAATCGACAAAAGATTTTTGTGAAAACGAGAATGTTATTCATTCACAGTCATACTTAAGACTTCTAGAGCTCAAAAAGATAAGTGGCGGGAACAAGCTTATTCGCAGATGCTTAGTCAAACCAAAGCGATAGGCAGAATCAGTTCCACCGTTCCACGTCAAGATCGAAGGGTCAGACTGTCAGTCTGTCAGTGGATGGTGTTCAGAATTAGAGCTGCGATAGAGGTAAGAGAAGGAATCAAGATGGAGTTTGTTGGAAAGGATTAAATAGTTAATAGCGAAAGACCTGCGCAGAAATAGGAAAACTGCAGTTTTGTTGAGTTCGTGATGATGATGATGTTATCTGGCCAAAGGCAGGTCCATTGGCTTTTTATAGCCGTATACCACCGGGGTAGAGTCGAACCTGCGGCGGTGTAGGTGAATGCATAGGCGTAGGAGGCGGGGGGTCGGGGGGCAAATGCCCCCCCAAATTTCGGGAATTCCTGTTTTTCGGGCAAGAAGTGCCAGGGTAAATGCTGAACAAACAATTAGAAGTTCGGCAATCGGTAGCACACAGCGCGATCTGCCAGCTCCAACTTTCCCGAATCGGAATACTTAGCTACTAGCTCGCAAACCACCATAATATTTACAGCTTTATTCAATGGTGTAGGCTACTGAATAATAAGCCAGTCACTTATAGGTGCATTCCACCGTCACTGACGTAACATTCATACAGAAATGTTGCAGCGGTTTTAATTCCAGCACACTATGATATCGCTGTTTAGAAAAAATTGTAATGTAAAAGAATTTAACTATATTGTCCTTCTTAAATGCCAACAAAGACTTGGCAGAAAATTTAGTTAGTTAGTTTTAAAAACGGTCTTTCTGTGTCGTCACTGACGTAACACGTTTTGACGTCCTAATTTTTCTACTTTATGAAAACATCATATTCTTCTGAAACCTCACTGCAAAAATGTTATTAATGTTTTTACAATTATTGGTACAGGTTGTAGAATACACAGAAAGTTACAAATCTTGTCTAGCAGTCATAAATGTGATAATTTTCATGGTGCCTAAATGTCACTGACGTAACATTTAAATGTCACTGACGTAACGCTTCTGAAAACTAAAAACAAAATGCAGTAAATAAACTAGTTATAGTTCATAATTATGCAAGAATGTTTTAATCCGGTATTGTTGGATGCTGCAATGTCTCCGCTGAAAGTAAACAAGCCCATTCAGTTGACTGGTATTGGCGCTCCAATTGTCTTCTCCAAAGATGACATCTTGTACCAGATAATATAGTAGTAGGCCATCGCCATCCTCCACAACACGGATGCAAAACATTGACCAGTAGGTCCTCCATGTCTATGAGGGCAACTTTCTTCCACAGACTTTTAGGAAGAGATTATTTGAGTCGATTAACAGCTTTCCATATGCCTGAGAAAATCTTTGGTGGAGTTGCAGCATGGTCTGATTCAGTTGGAGTGGCGACATTTTTAAGCTTTTGACAAAGTTTACACATTCTATACTTTGCACTCTCGGGCTAAGATTTCTGATTTTGTTTTTGTCTCACTTCAGTCTTGATTTTTTTGCTGCTCAACATTCTTCTTCCTGATAGCCAGCCTCTCCTCTGGTAACTTCTTCATGCGGTAGGCTACATTCGAGTTCGGTCCATTCCAATCTTTCGTGCCATATCGTGCCCTGTGTGCAAAAATCAAATGACTAATATGGTTTACAATTATGAGGAAATGTTTAGGATGATGATTATTACTATGATGGCTTACTTCAAATTGAAGCTAAGATGTCAGCTACTGATTTAGAAGTACATATTTACAAGTATATACCAACTTTAAGCAAGTTTCCTACTGTCACTGACGTAACCATCATATGTTGCCGTTACGTCAGTGACAGGCTGAAAGTTACGTCAGTGACGCAATATTTATACATTTACTTAAATTATAACATCTCCTTTTCTATATAGTTGTATTCTTAATATATTGTGTCAGAAGTTTACAAAATTTCAGAATTTTTGGTGTATCACTTTTGGCTGGATTCTAATAAGTCGTAATATTTGTCACTGACGTAACATTGAAAAGTACAAATCAAATTTCTTCTGCCACAGAAATGAACTGTTATAAATTGTTCAAAGTTTAACTTGGAAATGCTTACCAAGTGGAACCTCTATCCAAATGATGTAACTTCTTTGTAAATATCAACCAACTGCTGCACTTATTTACAAAATAAACCTTTTAATATTTCTGTATTAGAATCACACAAAACATGTCAACATCAATAGTGTAAGATGGGCGCCGATCACGTGAACAAAGTTTATAAATTTATGTTATTTTAAACACTATGGTCTCTTGGCCTTTAAATAATACCTTTATTGCAACCAAATTACATAAAAAAATTGTGGGGTTCTATGTCTCATTTTCCGTGGAATTGACCATCCAACATGTTGGCTCGGGTCCTGCCCGAATCCCCAAAACCCGAATCCCCGAAACGAATTTCAACCGGATCCCCAAATTGATTTTCTAAGTCCGACCCGAATATACTATTAACAAACAAACATGTGAATATCGATGTACATCAAGGTCATGCTAGGTGTATGTCATGTTTACAATTGAAACTGTGAATAGCTTTCGGGAGTTCGGCCGCTTTCTAGAAAACTGTTTTTGGGAAATCGGGCTTTTGTGTAGCCTATATTTTCAGCGTTTTCACGGATTCGGGTTTCGGGGATTCGAATTGATCTCTGTTGGCTCAGTAGGCTACCGACTTAAGAAAGAAATTAAATCCAAGTTGCTACACTCCACTTTTCAGCGTGCAATTCCGAAAGTAAGTTAATTTTGAGTGCAGACATTTCAGATCGTTCCAAAGATGGTTCAGATAGTTTCAGAACGATCGTTCAGATCGTTTTAGAACGATCGTTCAGTGGACTTCGGAAGATGAAAACATATCTGCACAGCACCATGGGTAGGGATAGTAGAAATTCACGGCAAAAAAGTTCAAAATTCACGGTAGCATTTAGTAAAAACGGGCGAATATCACGGCAAATTCAGGGCATGAAAAAGGCTTAACGCATTTTTTGCTATGATCCGACCAAGCAATCACGTAAATAAGAAAGAAACGAACGCTTCGCTATGTATTAATGTCAGTATAAACGTCCTGCTTCAATTCCTTCAAATCATGCTTATATTTACCAAGATCTAATCGATGTAGGCCTAATCATATTAATAATTATAACATAGATCAAGCAGCAACGCGCTGTTGCCGTGTATTGTCACGCTAGGCCTACGCCAAGTGTCAGTCAACGTTTGGCTCATAGTTTCTGCAATTGTAGACACACGTAGCGCCAAGTTATCGTATGTAAAACTGCGACAAATTATGTCAAAAATTTTCAGAAAATCAAGGCAATTCACGGCTTTTGGGGAAAATCACGGCAAGTGCCGAAAATCCATGATTTCGTGAATTTCTACTATAGGCCTCTCCCTAACCATGGGTCAAGATAGACTCAATGATCGTTTGATTATCAACATTGAACGTGCAACTAGGCTACAACTGCAGATGAAAGACATTATTGAGACGTGTTAGACGCGAGAACAGAAACTCTATCGTGTTCTAGAGAGACGTGAGCGACTATAAATGCAAGACACCAGTTATTCGTTATTTATATTTTTCGGGCAAAAATAAAATCTTGCCCCCCTACCACTGAAATTCCCCCTACGCCTATGGGTGAATGAGTAGATCGGATAATTTGTCGTCATTCTTACAGGAGTTTATTACAGAGGAGCGAAACAGTTGGGACTACAGAGCGATTTCCAAATCTTAGGGATGAGGCGATGAAACCTCAGACCCTCCTAAATCTGAACTTGTTCATGCATTTCGGTTACCAACTAATAGCCCGATACAAAAGATTTTGAACGACTTTATTTTGAATAACTTCTAAAGTCTCAAAATCTTTTGAACGACGTGCAGATGGCTATCAACGGAAGATTGACCGAGTTTTCAGTGCGATCAAACAACGGCTCAAACCGAAGTCGTAATTCGAGTAACTTTTGATCTGACGTCTTGCTTATTGACTGCAACGAAACGGTTCAAGTCAGTTCAGCGCACTTAATATCGCATTCTCCGCCGAACGAAGACGACCGCAATATAAGATGTGTTTATGCCTGGAAAACAAACTCCACAATGCCATTACTATGTATATTATAATGAATTTTATTCCATTATGATGCTGGTATTATTTAATTGATGCTAGTGCAATTATGCTTCTAAGCTATAGCCTATGCAGTGAGCAAGCCAGAAAACATACTACATACATTATATTTTTATCTTATGTACCGCTATATTAATTTGTATTGTAATCGTAACAGTAAACTCCAGATTTCTAAAGCGCTACTCTAAAGCTAAGCTCAGGGCACCAGATTATTCACGAGCGCGGCTTCGAGTCAGAGGGGTCGTCCAGTTATGTCAAATGAAGATTCGAGTCCGGTTACCAGAGAGACCTTGGAGAGAGGAGGCAGAGTAGCTGCTAATGTGGGTTTCGTTGAGGACGAGAAAGCTTAGGAGGCCGCGGAGGATCGGATGGATTAGAGTAGGGATTCTTGAAGAGATGAGTCTTCAATTTGGAGTAGAAAGTCTGCTAAGTGATAAGCAGAGGAGCCTGAGGCAAATGAAAGTAGGACAGTGGCGGTATACGAGGACTAGGCCTAACCCTATATAGGCCTATAGGCTATAAAGTGCGTTTGAGATAAGTAGGCCTAGGCCAACGCGTTTTCTCTAGGTACCGCATCTGCTGAATTTTGAAATAGTTTATCGGATGAGATTTTTTAGCAGGCCTATCGCTGCCTATCTGTATGTTTAGGTCCATGTATACGGACTACAATATGCCGTTATCAAAGTGTTAAAATATCGTCATAATCGGGTCCCTCGATTCTCCTTTCACGCGTGGCGCTAACCAGAATTCATCCAAACACTGCAAAGTTTACCCTGTGCATAGGCCTATACATGGCTTCTAAAGTCTCAACCTCACTTCTTAGCTAGTGTATTCATAAAAGTTGAGAAGAAGAATTTTGTAAAGGCGATGAACCTATAGCTTTCAAGCACCTGAAAGAAAATTGTCAAGAATGAGTGAGGCCAGAAAATTGGAAGGTATTTTACTAGGCAGGCAGATATATGAACCCCTCAAAGATGAACATTTTTAGCAGATCCTTCATGGTCATATGAAAACATATTGGGAATCACTCAAATTTGTAGCTGAAAACTTTTTGAGAAACAACAGAGCAGAAAACTGTATAGAACTTGTGAGTTCACTTGGCCGATCAGAAATTTAGGCTGCCACATCCACTTCTATAGTATACATTCTCAGTTGGACTTTTCCCTGAGGACTGAGGTGCAGTAAGCGATGAACATGGTGAACGTTTCCACCAGGACACCTCGGTAACGGAAAGCAGGTATCAAGAAGTATGAAGTTATGCTATGCTAGGAGACTACTATTATAAATATTAGACTGTTGTAAGAGATGCCCATACAGGTGTAGAGTACAAGCGCCAGGCAACAAAACCGTACTGTCTAATGTGGTATGAGAAGGCATTTCTCAGCCAACTAATTATATCAGTTTTCATGATTTAAAACTGTTATATAAGTACTATATAACGAGTCTTATTTTATTTATTAAATTTGAATAATTTTTTAAATAAGATTTATTGCAAAGTTCTGCTTTGACTTTCAAACTTAGCGTAGTAGGCTAGATGTAATAAAATCTAACCGTATTTTCAGTAGGCTCCTAATGGAGCTAATTTTAAAAGTCATTTTTGTAATCAGAGCACTGGAAAAGATAGGAAAAGAAAGAGTGTGCGTGTTGAAAGAAGTGTTCAGAGGATTTCTTAGTCAGACTCAGATGTTCATCAGTGTAAGCTAAGTCTGCGCAGTTACTTTGTTCTTATGCTCTGTTGAATCCAGCAATGGATCACACGTTCTCTTCTGGAAGGCAGCCGAGTGGTTCGTATGTGGTCTCTACATCACTCACCCACACGACGAGTGGATTTCTGCTATATAGATATCGTGTGGCTGTATGAATATGGTTTCTGACTGTTTCTGTCTGTATGTTTGTCTGTGTACATGTATGTGTGTCTATCCATCTGGTTTCTGTCTGTCTGGCCTCTGTTTGTTGTTTCCTCATCTGTCTTCTCTGTCTGACCCATAATTCTCTTGGCTCCCCCGTTCGTCATTCCATCCCTGGAAAGAAACAAAGACTCCATGC